>VTWG01004271.1:0-56376 GCA_008817895.1 Anopheles fontenillei | reverse complement strand
TATTCAATTTTCCAGTCGTTTAAGCTTAATCTGTGGCGCTTGGGATCTGTACCTAAGTACAGCGCTAACGCTATGTCTGAGTAACAATTTTCTTCTTGAAGATTATTCATAATAAATATGTGATGGCGTAACTGTACTAAGTCTTATTCTAGAAGTATTTTAACGCTAGCTATTCTGCAAATTGTCTTTATCAATGAATGTGCCTTTTCGGATATCAAACTTTATGTCTTTTTTATCAATGAATGTGCCTTTTCGGATAACTTCCTCGTTCTAAAATAATGATGGGCTTGAGGATTCTTTTGGATTCACTATAGCAAAGGGAAAAAATAAAACATCTTCCTAATCATACGTTCTCTAACGAATCCTTCTTGGCTGCGTTCGAGAGGAAGATGCTCAGGATGATTTTTTGCCCTATATGTGTTGGAAGACAATGGAGGAGCCGATACAACGAGGAACTGTACGACGATCTTATAGCTGGTTTGTACTATGCAAATGACCCTCTGTTGTAAATGACAAAATGTTTAATCGCTGTTTTAGAGTCCATGACATGTCCAATAAGTTACCAGAATAAATCAGAACTCTGAGAAACGTCTTTCGCAGCATTATATAGTTTCAGGTACATGAATAACTTTTGAATATATGCCATTGAAATCAGATCCAACAGAAAGAACAAATATTTAGATTAAAAAAAATACAAGAACAAATATAGCAGGTTCTTGTTGTTCTCGTTACACGATATCTTCGTGCTTTAATGTAGAGTCTACTATTCACAATAATCTCTCATCTGTTAGAATTACCCGGAGTAGAGTCCATTAGTATTGCTCGAAGTAGAGCATTAGTTGCGTAAGCATTTACAACACTTGTATTTCAATAGCAGTGAGTGAAAGAGGTCATCGCTATTTCAATCAGTAAACCACTTCCGATAGGTAGCGTCCTCCAGATGGCTGCTCCTAGCATAGTTTAAATTTACGCACAAGTCAAATCGGCTTTCCATCTATGCGATTAGCAGCACCTCTATCTCTCGCTCTCTTAGCACACGCATGATCCTTAACCTAAATCTATCAGATGGCGATCGGGGAAATAGCTTATGTGCGCTTTTTTCTTAAATCATCCCATATTTTGATGTTTGTCTTACGATCAGTTGTTTTGGGACTACATTCTAGACCGGTTTTAACTGGTACACGAGCAGAAAGGGAATCAAGCCACTATCGTGCTGGTAGTGCAGTTTTTGCTTGATGTTTGCAAACCGCTCTAGACGAAAGGTTATCACGGCCACTCTCAAAGGGCGATGCGAACCATGAATTACGCGATGAACAGAAAGCACGATGAACGTGGCTAACCGACCCGTTGTGGTGTGTGAAGGGTTCTAAGCATAAAATAATAGTGTGACAGTAGTGCAATCGGTGATAAGACCTCGCACGAGCTTTATCACAAAACTATTGTTGTTGATCGACACGTTTGCGGGTGGGGAACATTTTTAGGGCAGAAATGTGCTATTTTTCAGGGTTTTTTTCTCGAGTTGTTTTCGCTAACCTGACCGCGAGGCTGCTTGTGCCGCCCAGTGTAGACGATTTGCACTAAATTAAAACCAGTGCGGACGTGAGAGTAGTCACATTCAGTGCGCGACCCTTTTGCCTCCATTTGCATTGTACTATGGAATCAACAAAACCTTTTTGCTTCTTCCTCCTGGTGTTCTGGAAGATGTTACGTCTAATGGCAATAGGGAGGGAAGCCGATCCGACGGATCAGCAAACATTGCACAAATACACTGCTCCCACTCGAAACTGATAACAGCCCTGTTGTATGTATGTATGTAATGTATTGTGATCTGCCCAGGGTGCGGATCCTCCGATCCATCCCTGTCTCGATCCATTCTGCACCCGGCAGGGGCTTCTTTCGATGATAACCTCCGCCCGTCCGACTACGGAACTCGGGAACCATCCGCATTGATAAGGGTGTCGGGTATTGCGCGTGTCGGTGTGTATGCCCGGTGGCCCCCGATCTGTTTTGCTGTGACTGTGTGCATCGTCCGGACTCGATCATAAAAGCCGACCCGGACCAACAGAAACTTTCCAGTCGTTGCTCGTTCATCGATCGTTACGACCAGAGTCACATTTTGCCTCGGCGCATATGAAATCAGCTCCGAATCCGTGCAAGTAATTGCCTGTCTGCGTGTGTTTGTGTGTTTGAGTAGCCGTGCGCAAAGACATTGATGTCAATGTGTTGTGAACGCCAGTGTGTAGATGCCAGTGTGTGACTTCCCGTGACCCGAAAGACCTGCAGGGCTGCTTTCGACGCATCGTATCTGTGATTTAGGAGGCGGAAAAACAAGTGTCCATTCTGGGACCACGTGGTTTTGCGCTCGGTAGCTGGGGTTTCCACATTTTCCGGACCTCTCAATAAGTGAACTGCTCCTGCTTGTGATTTTTACTCTACAGTGATAAAGAGTGCCCCGTACTTCGTTCATCGTTTCCGAGCCCCGAACTCGTCCACCCGTGGCGTCCGGGAACTGAATGGTTAAAGAGCAACGGTGTAGCGGAGGCAGTGTGAATTATTTCCAGCTTTTCAGCTCGTTCAGTTTGGTGACCACATTGTTCGACCTTTACGAAGGTGCGTGATATCAAACCTGCGTGCAATCCTCGAAGCTTGATTACGATGACGATTTAATGGTGCCCATGTACGACTCTCCTTCTCCTTAGATTGCAGCAGTATGGCCTGTCTTCCTCAGTCAGCGTTCGCCGTGCACAAGATCCGGCAGGCACAGAACGAGAAAGATCTCACCGTTGCACGCATGACAGGTGACAAGCAAGGTCCGAGATATTTGAACAAGAATAGTAAGTCCCATCTCCTCCGAGATGACTCACTGCCCACTGTGATCTAGCATGATCGTAGTGCACAAATCGCTTTACCTCTCCGCTTTCATTCCACTCCGCAGCTCTCGATCTGACGCCGGTCAAGTATAATGGCAAGCTGATGAACAGCATCTGGGGCCTGTACAATCGCTACTCGCCCCATAACTTCAAGAAGAACAATGGATCGCTCGGTGGTTTCTTTGGCATGCAACAGCCGTGAGTATTCTTGCGATGCGTTTGTGTTGGCCTGGTTTACTAAAATGATTTTTGCATGCCTGTTTCCTTTCCGGTAGATTTGCTGTTGCATGCTCTCCGATGGAGAAAGAACTACCGGTACCCAATCCAGCCGACCAGAATTAGATTGGATTATGATATGTAGCCGATTCTCGCTGTTTTCTAGACTAATAGTGTGTAGAATCCTAAATGTGATTTAGATTGGAAATAATAAAAGATTTATTCTTTAATTTTTAAACCTGGAGTCTTCACTGTTACTGTCGAAGTATTTGCTTGAAATGGCTTGTACCATCGCCAAAAATGATTCCACACTTTGCGGTTCAATCTGCCCATAACAACAATTCGCAAGTATTTTGATTACAGATTTCGAGCTAAAATAAGAAAAGAACGGTTGATCTTTGACCTCGACGTTCAAGGACATCGGAGCATAAGTAAAGCTAGCTCTACTGATAATGAGAGTATGAAGAGTGACACAACAATAGAGGTAATGCAAATAGAATGTTTTGCAGCTGGAAGGCTCATGCTCGGATACGTTGCACTTTTTATTGCAGGTCGTTAACGTATCTTTTGGACTTTGTATTTTACATGACATGTATAAAATGTATAAATTTTCCAAAAAATGTTTTGAAACATTTGGAACATTTCTAATATGTAGCACTAACGTATTTTATTTATTATTCTTTCAATGCTTTAAATACTAACGCTAACTAATATGAAAATCATTCTTCAAATGAATGTTAAACATTTTTCCTTCAATTGAAATGGTAAAGTGTTACTTTAAAAGTATAGACAGCATGTTTTGGAACGCCTAAATACAGGCAAAATCTGACTTGAAAGAAACGGAATGCTTTGAGAAGGGCATAGCCAAGATCTTCTTATATTTTATGATTTTGTGCGGTATTTTATCCTCTGTTGGTTCAAACTTATGTTTGAAGGTCCTAATTCAACCAACCATTTTACAGTCTTTCCCCGAAGTACCTGAATTATGCGTTCTGGAGACATTCTCATTTCCAGGGCTTTCCAGTATGTCGAACATCTTATTTTTCAGCCAAAAACTAATTGTTGGCTATAGTTATTTTTGATTAAATTTTCAACTATATGCTCTAAATTAAATATCTGATACAATTTGTGTATAAAATACGGTTGGTGCTGCCTTTTCAGTGATTTCAAAATATAAGCAAAAATACTGATTTATTTTGCATTCGACAATTGTTGGAGAAAATTGTCCCGATTTGACAAATAAACTATCAAAATTAAAAACAAGCCTAACTTGAATTCGCGTAACTTAAGTGTCACGTAACTCAGGGAAATACTGTATAGCAATATTGAATTTATTAATGTACAAAATTACAAAGTTTTTTTATTAACACTAAAATAACTAAAAATTAAGTATTAAAACATGAAAGTTCAGGTAGAATTTGAACTTTGAATTCGAAGGGGGAATAGAAAAGAATGTCATACACCGGGTTATTGCTCCATTTCTCTGCACAGCGCCATCTTGTAGACAATAGCATTAAGTAAGAGCTAGTTTATCGCAATATACTAGCAATTTATGCTATAAACTAAAAATGACACGTCAAAATTAGTGAAGAAATCGTTAACTCGTTATTTTTGGTACTTTTAGATTCATTTTCGTTTTGAATATTCACTTACCTTTTCAACTTTAATTGCAAACAACGTTTTGAGTGTATTTGTGGGATGTCGTTTACATCCGCCCGTCGCAAGTGAGTTCTGCTTGATTGATCTTCTCACTGATGAGGGTGAAAACAAAACTCACTACCATCTCACTGCGAGCGATACGCCAATAAGGGTGAGGGTGGAAAATTATCATAACGCACCACACACACACATTAACCCACTCCTACACACCAATAGAGAGGGAGAGAGAATGAACTAGCATTTATTGTGTTCGGATGTGTGCGCGCGCGTGTGTGTGCGTGGTGTGTAGCGGGTGGAAAGAGATACAACGATGCAATAGGGGTTGGAAAACGTCGCTAACACACCAACACCCGCGAGCGTGCAGGGAGAACACTAGCGCTGAGAACGGCCGTGACTGAATCTCCCGGGAGGGTGTGTGCGAGAGCACACAGCTACGGATATGGTAGAAAATTCTGAGCAGGAGCAAGTGGGTAACCGTTTTTTCCAAACTCCCGTCCCGATGTAGGGGGTGGATTTGCCAGTTTCGATTTGCTTCTAGGTGAACGAACACCAGCGCAGTATAGTCGGTGCGAGTGTTACGCGTGGTTTCTGCTCTGGCTCTGTTTGGTGGTGTGATAAAGTAAGATTAGTAAACGGCACACTCGCACGGTTTGTGGCATTGTTTGATTGCACATTACCTGCAGCGGTGTGACACGTTGGTTGTGCTGATAGTGTCGTGTGTGTGGGGGTTGGTGCGCTAGTGCTAGTGCAGTGAAGTGTGCAAATTAGAGCTCAATCTTGAACCACAGAAACGACCCAAACGAAGCAAATCGTTCCAAGATGGATATCGGAGGAGCATATGGTGGTGGTAAAGCCGGAGGTGCATTCGATCCGATTGCATTCGTACAGCGCCCGACGGTTATATTGCGTGCCGTTTGTTGGGTTAGTATTCTTGCAGGCGAACAGTGGAATTGTATTCCGTTTCCGACCAAGAAGGACACCCTCTTCAAGAATTATCTCCAGTGTGTGCTTGTGTGTGTGTGTGTGTGTGTATTGATGAAAAATTCGTTCCGTTCTTTTTTGTTCCCCTCCTCGGTCCTCGGTTGGGTGTAGGACATTAGCGACCTTTTTCCTACGGTTGGGTTTGGGACGAAAATCGATTTTCCTGGTAGTGGCTTTCGGTGGCTCCGTGCTGTTTTCTCTCACGCGTGTTTGCGTTCACGCCTGCTCATTCTCAGACGGTTGGCCGTCTCTCACCGCGGTGGCCGACTCTCCCACGAAATCGGAATCGACACGAATTTCTTGTGTGTGTGTACGTTTACCATCAAACTGCAGCGATGGAGAATGGCATTTCCCAGTTTCCCAGTATAATACGCATCGGGGAGGAATCACGTTTTGGAAGGGAAATGAAAAGACATGAGATTAATTATAACCTCCACTCAATCGATCGCCGATGGTGAACTTCTTTTCAATCGTAATAATTATAATATTCAGTTATTTACTTCACTCCATGCTGTGCTGTTGCTGTGTAGAGCGCACTGACATCATGCTGTCCCTTAGGCATGCTTTAGGAGTTGTCGTGATTAATTACCATTAATCGAGCATTAAACTCTCATCCTTGCAGTGCGTTTTTCGCTCTTGCCCACGTTTACATAACATTTCATTTCACAGGCCCACCACACCAAAACCTGTCCTATTTCCATACACATCCAGCGCTTGCACGAATGGTTCTCTGCTGCGGCTGACAGTAATGCTGTCGCTCTTTGAAAGCCGTTCCTTTTGTTGTTATTGTTGTTGTTATCGCGGGGGGAAGCCTTGAGCGCTGTGACATAATAATGTGGCCAAGCACGGGTGTCAATGGCGCGAGTCGCACGAGTCTCACAGCTCACCGCAGAGCATTTCAACTGGTGTGAAGAGGAGAAACACGTTACACACGCACACATGAAAATAGAGCAAAAAGAAGAAGAAGAAAAATAAGCGAAACCATTCGCGTGGAAAGCTCTTCTTGGAATGTTTGAAGAATTTCCCGAAGTTGTTCGCACTTCCTTCACACCTTGCCGTTCGCCTTGAGTTCGCCTCCCGCATCATGTGACTGTGCTGATGCCCTTCTTCAATAATGCTCTGAAATGAGGGATGATGGTGGGGATGGGAAAGCGAAACGGTTAGAATTCGATTCGAGGTCTGCTGTGTGGTCTATGTAGACAGGGCATACCAGCGTTGCCTCGCGTACCCCAGCCCAGCGCGTTGATGAGAGGATGCGTGAGATGCTAGCATTACTGCCAACTGCTGCATGCACGAGCCACATTCATCTTGGCTCCATTGGCATTCGACTGTCCTCTTCACCACCGCTCGCCAACGGAATGGAGGTTGATGGGAGTTTTATTGATTTGGGATGAGGGTTTTTTTTGCGTGGTTTGGTTGCTGTGTGTATTGGGGCCGAGCCACCAATTCGTGGTACGAGAAGATCGTGCTACAAGTGACGGGTCCATTATTAACATTCAGCATCACGTCACTCAGCAGCATGCGACTGGCTGTAAGGCAATAGTAGTTTTGTAGTGGATTTAAGATGGAATGCTTGCATATAAGATAGGTTAATATGGCTTGGAATAACTACAGTAATGTTACACTCCTTCATTTTAAAGTGCTTTGAGTTATGAAAAGATAATAGAGGCAAACTCATGTATTTCATACATACGAAGCAATTAATTCCACTGGTTTCAAACATCGATTCACTGTAGGAAGCGGTCAGCAGCGAAGAAAATCTAAGTTTAATTATTCAACCTCGGGCTCAGAAGCTTATCCCAAGCACCCCAACACCCTCCAAATGGGGATCGAATGGTGATAAAATAACTTTAAAAGCCTCGAACACTTCCCAGTTTCCATGTCTCTGGCTCATCCACCCACTGCCATCAAAAAAGGTCGAACTTCGTCGAACCTACGGAGCTAAGCTAACGAGAGGATAGAGAAAATATCGATTCGAAAGTGTCATCAGGATTCATCTCCCACTAAGCTTAAGTGCTGATTCGGTTCACCTGCCCTGCAAAAAAGCTCACCACTTAAGAACGTGCACACTGTTTCCACATTTTGATGTTTTTGTTCACTCAACAAATATTCCATTTCCTTCATTACACCGAACGCTCTCTCATTAACACACTTGATGCATTTTTCGGTACGACAACCGACCGACGTCTCCCTCTTTCAGCTGTTTGCCATCATCGTGTTCGGCTGCATATCGTCCGAGGGATGGCGGGAGGAGGCGAACGGCAAGGAGTATTGCATAATTAATCGCGACGGCAACGCTTGCAACTATGCGGTCGGTATCGGTGTGATCGCCTTCCTTGCCGCGATGGGCTTCATCGCGGGCGAGTACCTGTTCGAGCAGATGTCGTCCGTCAAGACGAGAAAGCACTACGTGCTGGCCGATCTGGGCTTTTCCGGTAAGCGAAATTGTATTTTTAATGTTTGTTTTAGTAAGAACGTACGATGATAAATTAAAGAAACTGCAGACTTGCATTGATTGTACGCTTTGATGATGTCATTGTGATACATTATATTACAGTATTAGTGCACGTCAGTGCGGATGAGTAAATAGAGCAATCGGGAAGACGCATGTCATTAGAAACAAGGCCGTTGACAGTTCAAATCTCAACTGAAACGAGCGACCGTGTGTGTATAAAAGCTTTTATTTCCAATTTTTAATAATCATCTTTTCCCATCGGCAGCGTTCTGGTCATTCCTGTTCTTTATCGGTTTCTGCTACCTCACCAACCAGTGGGGCAAGGCGGACGATCCACCGAACGGCGAGGGTGTGAACAATGTGCAGGCTTCCATCGTGTTCTCGTTCTTCTCCATCTTCACCTGGGCCGGCTGTGCGTACTTTGCGTTCCTCCGCTTCAAGGCCGGCGTTGATCCGTCGTTCTCCTCGACGTACGAGTCTGATCCGAGCGCTGCCCAGCAGTACGCCGCCTATCCGGCCTCGAACGAGAACGATCAGTTCCAGGAGGCACCGTTCTCCGGCCAACAGCAGCAGCAGCAGCAACAACAGCGAGGTATGTACACAGGTTGGTGTTATGGGCGAGCTTCACATTGTACCACTTCATGTACCACTCATCCACAAAACTCCGTTGGTGTGTATCTTTTCAGCAGACTACTCGCAGCCCACGTACTAAGTAAGCTGATGCTTGATGTTATTCCTTACGTAACCCGATGGCTTTACAGTGAAGAACAAATGCTATGGTTCGATTTGATTACTTTCGCAAAGAACAACTGTTACTCCTTGCGGTGGATGGAGCTGCCATTAAATTGTACCTAAGTTTTATGATTCGAGCGCTAGAACCACATAATTCCATGGACCATTCCCGATTGGAAAGCGTAACTATGTTTTAGTGTGTTTTAAATTGGTTTCCCAACAAATACTTCAAACTAGTCACATTGCAAATGCCACTTAACGAAACGAAGAACCAAAAGCTAATACTAATATACAAAGACATACTACAAATAGGATAGAGCACCTCTGAATCTTACGCGTTAATTTGGACATTTGGGAATGCCTGCCCCGATGGCTTAATAGTGGCAAACCGAAAACTTAGGCCACCTTCCAATGAAAGGTGCGGAATGGAATAAGGTGTAGAACAACTCAAAGTATATGTTACCAAAGAGTATTGGCATCACTGCAAACCCACACACACACACACACTGCACACACATACAGTCATGTGGCGTGATACGTTTAATAGAACAAAATCTGGATCTAGATCATGTTTGTAGCTATTGTAGTCTGGATGTATAGCCTCTTTGGCATTTCAACGTCGCTAGCGTCGCGTCAAACGTTTAGCATTGCCAATCGGGTGAGATCCGACATGACGACATGTTGATAACAGTTGGAACTAGTTGACTGCTGGAAGAATTTAAACAACCCAAAATGATTATTGTAGAAGAAGAAAACAAAATACGATGTCTTTTCAACCCACTCGTTTCATAATCGCAAACACTATGGACATCGATCAGCCTTCCGAACGGAGCAAATACAGAAAGCCGATATGGCGACCTAACTTTTGAACGGCATTTCAATAGTGACAAAAAGATGTTCAACATTCGATCAGTGATTATGTACGCAATCAAGGACTTACATAATGCTGAACATAAAAGTAAATTTCGTTTAGTGGGCTACAGTCGGCAAACGACAATATTTATTGAAGTGTATTTTAAATCAAATTATTTATTTATTTATTTTATAGCTGTTGACGATCAATCGCAGAGGATCGCTGTCGTTCGATCTTTACACTCGTAGGATTCTATTTGGTGTGAAGAGGCGTACTATTTTTAGTTCGCCAGCCATTGCTAAAGATTTCAAGTCCTGCTCAGGCAAATACTCCCCATGTCGTATGATAATGAGATAAAACGAAGCATCAAAGGATCAAAGCTTGGCAAATAGAATCAGTCATATCGAATCTCAATCTCTTGCCCACCTTCATCGATTCGGTCAAGTACAATCGACAGTGCTTCGTAATGTTTGGTTACGATAGGTTATACTGATGCTGAATTCAGATACCAAGAAAGCTTAAATCAGGTTTTGAGAAAAAGAAAACTGAAACGGGAAATGGAAACCTTTGTCGGGAGAATATTTAATACCAGCTGCAACGAGTGCGAAAAGTACCACAAAAACCATTAAATCCAATCATAATTTTTAAATGCTTAAAGTACCGAATGTGGTTAAATCTTATGAATGCTGTTTCATTACATAAAACACAAAACACGATTCAAAAATACACTCACATAGTTGTAACGCAACAATCATAAATATTCAAACATAAAGCAAACCAAGTATGAAAACGATTGCAGGAGAAGAGCGACTTTGCGACTGGATTCGCAAAAAAAAAAACGTTCAAAAACAAAAACATACAAAAACATTTGTAATTTTGGAATGGTATCAAGGCGCTTCCTCTCCAGCAGCAGGGACCCATACCTGAACAGACAAAACACACCCTTACACGTACACACGTTTTTGGGAGAGTAGGTGGAACAATATCGATGCTCATTGGTCAGAAAGAAAGTAAATACACATTTACACATTCGTTGCTAAAGGAAATAATTATCGATAATAACAAAACAAAACAAAACAAAATCTATACAAATGAAAACATAAATCGGATCTACACATAATAAAATACGAATGAAGTATGAAGAAAGACATGTGAAGAAAGAAAAAAAGAAAGAAAGAAACTGTGTGTGTTCTGTAGCTGATATCTAAAGAAAACGTTACGAGGATATGATTAGAAAAAATCGAAAACATAAGAAGAAGAGAGATAAACAACGGAAACTAATACTTAAATCAACCAACAAGCAAACCAGTTTGAATGTAATAAGGAAAATACCATCACACATGATTCAACGCCCAAACTTATTTATTCCATCCTATTTTAATTAGCAGAACCGATTGACAGAGGCTGCAAAAGGGAAGTGACAACGTTGGCTTATGTGCGCTGCGTCGCATAAATTAAGTTCTTTATTAACACGCAACCAAAGTAACGAATAAAACAAAAGAGAAGACAAAAAAAAACCCAAAACAATGTTATAAATATACATCGTGCACTATTTATATATGAATACAAGTTTCACGAAGCTGAAAGCTATAAGAGAAAATTTAGTGAAGAATGGTACTGTTAAACGAAAAAAAAAAAAGATTAAAGGGAGAAAATAGTAACACTACTTTGAACACCTAAACAGAAACATTGACAAATACACGTACGTTACCGTTGAACAGAGAGAAATAACGAGAAAGGGGAGGTAAAGATGGAATAGAGAATGGAAAATATCCGATACACAAAGCGTAAGAAAGAAAACAAATCGATATATTTACTTGCTGGTTGCATTGTAGTGAGCATTATTCGTTTACGTTGTTATAAAAGTGTGCGAAACCTATTGTAAATAGAAACAATAAGGAGAAGACGAAAAACAAAATAAAAACAAAAAAACAGTACAGCTAGTACAGGCGACAGGTAATTGGAACACAGCAAAGTACTGTATGGTAATGTCAAAAACAGCAGACAGAACATAAACGATATAATAACGCTGTAAACAATATTTCCTTTCTGCAGGCATAGATTGTGATAGTTTCCTTAATATAATAATTTTCAAGCTAGAACTTAATTTAATTGTTTGTTCAGAAAAGGAGCTTTTAAATACATAGTACCTAAACCAACTCTGTACGATGTTTTTTGTTTTGTTTTTTATGCTTTACAAATAACCAATCAAACTAAAATAATTTAAATTACTAGCGCTTCTTCTAGTGATTAAGATGACTAACGCGTTTGTGTAATAACAGCAAACGAAGCATTAGTTACACTTACCCGAACAACTAGATTCGTTTAATTTTCCAACTTCAATAGCAAAAGCAAAATAAAGGAAAGTATTGATGGAAATGTAAAGGATGTGGAATTTACGTTAATAAAAGTACTACGAAAAATAATACACATGTCCGAGTGCGAGAATGATTTGTCTCAGTGTATTGTGTCGTGTGTTATGCGCATTTTATTCGTATATCTATGTATATTTATTTTTACTCTTCTTTTAGGCTGCAGTCGAGGAAGTAAGGCGATGCGGTGGCATACATTAACTCCTACTAATTGATTCCTATTCGGACTGCCCAGCGAGTCGTTTGGAGGGAATAGGTATAGGAAATCTGTGTGTGGACATCACAATCACTTAGGTTGTTGCTCCAAAACGAAAATGAGTCATTATGGCTTGCGCTGGAATTTGATACATTCAAGTAGCTTGAAAATGTGATCAAATTTGTTAAATTTTTGTCGCATACTTTTGTCACATGCTTAATGGTGTCAATTAACAATTTCATTTAGTATTCGGATGACAAAACATGCCTGCACCACAACACACAGGGATGATGATGATAAGTCCCAGCTCTTACCCCATAATGCATAGTATCTTTCCAGCAAGATTCTTCAAACCTTTTTGAAAAATTAGTGCCAGTAACTGATAATTACATTTAAAAGAATCCACCAGGTCATACTCACACAAGACAACCAATAAACCGCATTTTAGCGTTTGAATACATCGTATTTTGAATATAGCATCAAGGAGGTCGTTATATACGCTCAAATACGTTACTTTTATCAAAGAAAATCCGTTCCCTAGTATCCATTACGTAGCTCGGCAAAAACCAAACAGTAGTATGCCTCAATATTAATCATAACGCAACTGCAACATGTTCCATTGTATGCGCATCAACAGGTGGTTCTATGGCGCTACATTCCGAAACTATTAAAAATGATGTAAATAATTTTGGTTTGGTTTTCCTGAAGTAATACATGAAATTAATGATGTTAAATTAAATAATGATAGAATCCACTTCAAAATCAGAAAACTACAAAAGATTTATTCTGTTCAACGATGATTAAAAATTAGTAAGCAATCGTTTTGATCGTTTCCTTTTGAAACATAAGCCTTATGCAAAACATCGAGCAAAAAAACTGACAAAAACATAAGCTGCAAGTTTCTTTAAAATAAATCTGCTGTTAATTTATGTTGATAAATCTGAATGCTAATTTATATCAAATTCAAAAACTAGCAGCAATTGTTTTCGATCCTCTCATGAAATAACCAACAAGCTATTTAAATTTTTATTTTGACATTTTTTTTGCTTCAGAAATTTGGCAATATTACAAAGTATCCTTTTTTATAAGAAAAAAAATCAACACTGTTCATTTATTTTTGTTTGATCTTGTTTCCATTTGGCGTGAAACGATTGCATCACCCTGCAAACGATGCTCCCCCTCTTCGTGGGGTACTGTATACTTCCTCTTGAGTCTCTTTGCACGTACTTAGCACATAAACGTGCGGTACAATCTGCGATGCGTCCATAATCTATTTTAAACGGTTCCCGGAACGCCGACACTTCCCGGCCGAGAAGTGCTTATGATAATCAATCGGGCCGGGATTTCCACCCAACGGGTAAGTTTGCGCTGCGCGAAACACAACCTTCATGCCGTGCGGACATGACGGGCAGAAGGGAAGTAACCGCAATTCGGTCTACATGCACATGTCAACAAAGCGATATTTGCCCGTCAATTTCTATTCGTCGGTTTATTTATTTGTGCCGGAGTGTATTTTGTTTCTCTCTTTTTTTGTATTTTCTATTTGCTGTTGTTGTTGTTATTTGCCCAGCGTTTTATGCGTCGCGGCAAAAGGGCGGTTTGTTTGGTAGCTTTAAGCTGAACGGTTGGCGTTGTTGATGAAGTCGTCAGGTTCGACGTGATCGTATAGCTTTTTGCCAAGGCATACTGACCAACTGAAGCCTGGTTGTGTCATGATAAATAGGGGTTGGCAGCTTCCTTTGCGGCTTATCTTTTCACGCCCAGCTGTGAATTGAACCCTCTTCGAAGAATTGTTTTGATGTTCTTTGCAGGGAATTGCATTAAGATAAATAAAGTTTTTTTTTAAATATGATGACTCACCTCTTGTGTTAATAATGAAAAAGGTAATTTATTGAATAGGAGTATTAATAAAAATAGGCGTGAGAAAAAGTATCGTAAATGAGAAAAGCTAACTAATACAACGATCAACTCATTACGATCATCTCATCCAACAAAGTGTGCAGACCTATTATTACCATTATTACCATCGCGAATCATTGCGACTGATCATTCCACAAACGATCGCGCACACCTAGAATGATATATGTCGGAGAGAGCAGGAAACCGGCAAAACAGGCAAACCACACGCAAAATGTGCATAAAAACTTGAAACAACAACTAAAGCCTCCAGCGCAATCCATTAGCATGGAGCGAGTGACGACAAACATCAAACCCGTGTTGAGTGTTTTAGTGATGCCGCTGCTCTAGACTCGAGCGCGGCATAAAGCACACCGGCCTCACCGTTGCCATAGCAATGCGAACGATCCGGCGAATGTCAACCTGAACGCAATGTAAATGCGAAAAAAAAAGAATACAGGGGGAAAACCGACTTCCCCCTAAGGGCGGTATCGTTTTCGCTCGTGCTTTGCGATCGATCTGAAACCGGCCGAACGCCGCGAATGGTACATACATCTGGATGACGTACGGTGTTGTCTGGGTTTGGTGTGCTCCGTCATCAGCATCAGCAACATCATCATCCCCAGACCGACGGTCAACCAATAAGAGTGCCGATTGTTGACGATCGTTAAAATGAGCGATCGCTAAAGGGGGGGACTGATCGGGTTGAGGGTAATAGGAGGAAGCGGATGGCACCAGAAACTGTCGATGTTGATAAAGTATTTAAATAAACCGTTGCGCCCGGTACAGCGAATCAGTTGACGAGCCGCTGTGCAAAAGTGAAGATCTTCCCCAAACGAGCGGCGTAAAAGTGCGCACTACCACCAGGTACACCCCAAGATCGAACGATCGTACTGGTGTGTGAAACGTTGCTAACGTGCTCGTGTACGTGTGTGTGTGTGTGAGAGATTGTTTGTGTGTGTGATATGATTGGTATTGGTACCGTTTGGCGATAGTGTGAGCCATCCATCCATCCGCGTAACGTGCTGATAGCATCGGTAGTCGCCACAGCCACACCAAAAGTTCGGTTTCCTCGGCCTCGGGCAAGAGTGTGCAAGTGATCATCGCGCGCGTGCGAGCGGTATCTCGACAAGATTTTGTAAAAGCAGAACAGAACTCAACCGACCGTTGAGCGTGTGTGAGGTGCTGCTGCTGCCGAATTGATTACGGATAGAAGACGCCGGCCTGTGGTGCGCGTGTTGAGAGAGTATAGTGCTGCTGCTGCTTGTTTTAGCAGATCGTGTTTTTGCTGCAAAGAGTAACCAATACCTGTTTGTTGTTAAGTGCATTAGTATTCAAAACCGGGCGGCATCATCATGAAGATTCTAATGCTGATTGTGGCAACGTGTGTGGTGGGAGGTAAGAATGATGCGTAAGATGATTTAGTTTATTGTACACGTAAATGCTAGCTACGCTTTAAGCAACAATTTATTCAGCTCAACAAGTAGATACAGTGTTGCATTAGTTGAATAATTTCACAACGAGTGATGGATATTGAAGTTTGTCGATGGCTGATATTATTTATTATTTATGTATTTACTATTCCGGGTTTGGTGCGAAAAGCTCAGTCGACTTGAGTTTTGAACTCAGGTTACATTTATTACTAAAGCTGTGCGCTACCGGTTACTCTGTGTGACGAATCAAGACTGGGACGTTCAATTGTCTTATAAAACCAGCTATCATTAACATTAATTCTATTGGGCCTACATTCCGGTTGAGTCTAGCCGTTCCAAATTCCATGCGTCAAATTTCAATTGATTTACTTCAATTGACATGTGGAAGGGAAAAATTGCAATATCGTTTAGGATGTTTATTATTACTTTGTTTTATTCAACGGAATATTGGCATCGCCATCATAGTGGACTAAGCCACTTCAACACATATTTCAAAACCTATGTGGTTGCTAACATTCTATCATAAATGGGCGTACAGCAATACCGATCATGCAATCGACACTGAAGCTTCAAGAATAGACAGATCTATATCATTGTGGAGAATATTGTCTTTAACAAGCGTGCCATTCGGAAGTTGGAATTGTTTAACAATTCGTCCCGACTACTACCAATTGCCATAACCTTAAAGACGTACGATGTGTCCGGAAGCCATGGGTAGGTAGACACACTCACAAACTCATCCCGAAAAAAATCACCCAATCGCGATTACAGTAAACCATGGTAAATCGGTCACTTGCTAAGGATGACGCCATCGTCGCAATGTCTGAGCTGAGATTCCACTTCCATGCCTAACCGCTTCCGATCAGCAGCACACGCGCGTTCCGATCGCTCCCCATCTTGCCTTCCCTAGTCTGCTCCGTTTTTTTTGTTCTTTTGTTGCTGTATGTGCCTGCGTATTCCGGTTGAAATTTTGCGCCACGATTCACCCTCACCCAGCCGGCCGGGGGCTCCGGGGGGAGTACGTATCAGTGCTACCTTGAACTACACGGAACCACAACCCCACGGGCACGACTATCTCGTGCCCAATTGCGTTTCTGTGTATAGCCAGCTCCGGCGACAACGACGACGCATTGGGCCACGGTGCCACGGTGCTCCGGCACTGGTCACTGGCTGGTGGCAATGGTCGCATTGTTGGCGGGCGCGATAAGACACAGCAGCAGCAGCAGCAACATCAGGACCGAGTCTCAAATCCACTGCACAGCGTCCGCAGCAGACGTTCGCTTATGTAAATCATTCATGCACATCGCCGATGCTATAGGACTGCGCGATCTTTCCGTGGACGTCGAAATGTCTTCTAAACGTGAAGAAACCTTGAACTTTTGATACCCTGTGTCGTTGGGAGCATGCACCCGAATTTGTCTAAACATTGTGTCCTTCGAAAGAGGTACATTGTGTGGTTGAACGGATAAGGTTGATGAATGGATGGAAAGATCATACCGTTGCTACTACGCTACTACGCAATGCTACATCAATTTGGATTATCTTGTGGAAGTTCTTAGTTAAGATGTAACATTTTCCAGTGATAAAAGAATAACATAAGACCTACAACTTAGGCCAGAAATAATTCTGTAAGTTTTAAAAGATCCATCTTGAAGTTCAAGTTGCTTTAAACATAGATGATCGGTTATTGCAGAACTGAGAGATGATTAGTGACATTAAAAAAATGGAAGCAATTCTGCGAACATTCAATAACATTCTTCGTTAATACTTAAAATCTCAATTCATGTCAAATACAATGTAATGATTTGAAACTATCAGCAAGCTTAGACAGTGCAAGAAACATACTCAATTTTGACCTTTAATACTGTACACCAACAGTTACTTTACTCCGTTTTCGTAAACAGTTTGCACGTTTTCTGTTATGTTATTTACCATCACATCGATGCGGCCAGGCAGTTTAGTCACCGTGAACGGTTCGCCAAAGGTCAATTCAATTTCAAAACCCCCGTTCAATTGGCGATCCAAACAATCGCGAACGATCGAAATCGCACACGAACGATGGTATATGCGATGGTTCCAGCAACGTGATCTATCAATTGTGTTTGGAATCGATCGCCATCTGTCGCTTGGTTGCATCGAGTAGCCACACTGGAAGCAAGTCGGTTGATGTTGATTGTGGTGGGCTGAACTATTCCTTCTATCTGGCAATGGCTTATCAGCAGCCACTTTCTCCGCTTCCACGATGACGTTGCTTTCAGCCAGGGCTACGCTTCCCAGCATGTATGCAGACAAGTCAAACAAAACTGTTGATGCTGGTAACATTCCTCTCCTCTCCATTTTTGGTCTTTAAGGCGATAAGCAATAGGCGGGATTAGTGGGAATTGGGGAAGTTTTTTTCATGCTCTAACTTTCGTTCTTTCTTTCTTTTCTCCCGTATTTCTCTCGCGTGAACAGCACTGTGTGAGGAGAAATGTGAACCGGGCACGACGTTCATGGATGATTGCAACAAGTGCCGCTGCGGTCCGGACGGCCAGAAGGCCTGTACGCGCAAGATGTGCCCACCGAACGAGCTGTCCGATGACAGCCAGGTGCGGCTCGATGTCCAGAACGGTGAGTCGCTGTCATCCGCGGACGAAAAGGACGAGATTCATGTGCAAACAAATGGACAGGTTTGCTCACCGAACGAGATCAAGATGAAGGTAGGATTGGGTCATTAAAATGAATATCTATTCCATTTGCAACAACTAAACGTGTTTTATTTTTTTAATTTCTTTTCGAACGCCCTGCGTAGGATTGCAACCGTTGCCGGTGTGCCAACAACGGTATCGGATGGTTCTGTACGCGGAGAGCCTGCCCGCAGCGTGCAAAGCGTTCCGAGCCCGCTCCGGAAAAGAAGTGTACTCCCGGTACGACGTTCAGAAGCGACGACGGTTGCAATACCTGCTTCTGTACCGAGACGGGCCATGCCGCCTGTACGCTGAAGGCTTGCCTTCCGCCGGGCTTTTTCGATCAGCAGAAACTGAAACAGAAGCGATCCGTACCGGCCGATGATCTGCCCCAGTCCGCGATTGCTCCCGGTGCGCCCGGATTCAGCTGTACGCCCAAGTCCTCGTTCAAGTATCAGTGCAACACCTGTCTCTGTTCGGACGATGGCAAGATGGCAGGATGTACCTTCAAGTACTGTGTTCCCGGTGAATGGTAAAAGAAGAATGCTAGTTCGTAGTGCCGAAAGCCTTTAACAAGCTGTACAACTAAGTTGCTGTATCTAAGTGTCAGTCGAGCTATCAGTAGAAAGTTGCCTTTGATTGTTTTCGCCCGGTGCTTGAGCGATACGAGCTAGGGGGGCATACACGTAAGTAATTTTTGTCAAACAAACTTCAGAGGATACACGGAAATAAAGTTATTATTTTTACCATCAAGACCAAACACTGTTGTTTAAAGATCACTCCAAATACTGTTCCACCCTGCGTTTTTTTCTTTTCTTCGTTCCACTAATTGAACCCGCCCTGTCACTATGCCGTATCCGTTGTCCAGTCTGGGTTGAATGAGAAAATACGGTCAAAGTGGCTAATAAATTTATAAGACCAACACAATGTTCCTTCCAGTGGTCGGGGGAACGACTCGATATGGGTACGTTTTCAGGGTAGAAACAATAAGTTTTCCTTTGTGGATCGGAAAGGGCAAAACTTGTGCACCATGCTCTGTTCACCAAGTGGACGCCATAAGGAAGCGATTGTTAGGAAAAGTTCCAAGTTCAAGATGAAAACTATCTATCAGTACGGATGATTGGGCTGAGTGTGTTGGAGTGGTGGACAGTGCAAAAACAAAACTTGCGATGAGTAGGAGAAAAAAACAAACCATAAGCATGGCAGTACATTAACCAAGAGGTCAGTAATGTGAGTTTGTCAGAAGAGCCTACCAGTTCGAGACATATCTACGGGTAGCTTTGTAAGGGATGTAGCAAAAATGCTTGAATAAAAATATTTCCCTAAGTGGAGTGAAATTTATTGATGCATTCCTAATTGAGAAAAAAAACAAATAAGTCTTCCGAAAATCCGAAAAAAGAAAAGATAGTTGTAAAACAAGAAATAATAAACCTAAATAATTATCCATAAATGACATATCGCACGGAGAGAAATGGGTTCAAGCCTCACATGGACCGTCCCTCTGTAGCAAGGATTGACTATCTGGCTGCGTGGTATTAATTAAGTCTCGAAAGCCTATAAAGGCCCAGGTCGTTACGCCCAATAGAAGAATAATATTTAAACATCCAGTATTTGCGTGCGATAATGTATTTAATATTTTAATGCCTAATACAGATCTTTACTTCAGGATTCGCCTAACTGTAGTCAGGTATTGTATTGCCCCTTCCAAGGCTATATTCTTGTTAAAGATTAACCGTGCGCCTTTAAGATAAGCCTATCTAGCATTTTTTCTAGTTTTTTGACTGAATGATAAGCATTTTGGCAAAAAAAAACAGATAAAAACAATTTGAGATTATTTCGTTTGCACTTTGCCAGACGTAACATTACACTTTTTATACAACAAAATGTTGAAATGCATTTCTTTTTGTACATAAAATGGTGGAACACAACTATCAATTAGGAGTGAAATATTCAACATAGCTGATTTATATTGTCTCTGAAGTTTCAGCTTTTCAACTTAATCATCAAAAGCGCTACATGTTTTTTCTAGTCAGTTCTACACCGTAAGCAAACATTTCAATCCTGTAACATAAACTTCAACAGTATAGAAAGTGCATGCGAATGCAAGGACAAGTAAAAGAGTAGTACATTAAGTATTATTACCTTCCTGTGGGGCTACGTACTAAAGTTACCTTCTATAATTACATTTTCTTCAACTAGGCAGGGAAGCATGGGAATGTAAATTTAAATTTATACTGTTCCGTAGTTTATGGATGAACCCTTACATCTGACAACTTCATCGCTTCAATTGAACAACTTGTATTACGTTCAATGTTTTTAGGTTCTGTAAAGCATTCACTAACTCTTTTGGAGGTAAGCACAATGACAACAAGCACAGTGATAACATCGATAACAATGCATTCAATTTCCTACAAGAAGCGTTTTCACCGCACGCGATGTTATTTCCATAGCTGGTTCAATCGCTAAAATCACGTGGTTACCCGAACGTGAGAGCAATAGGGAGAGAATGCCGCCCTCAAGCGAGAGCGTAAGTAAGCACGAATGATTTGCGCGGGAAAATGTTCCACCAATCGCGGAAAAGATTACTCTCAGTTTTCTTATCTCTCTTCGAACACGAACGCATTGCTTTCCCGAAACGTTTCCCCAAACAGCAGCCGCAAGCTCTGGCCCTTCACGAACTACTACGTCAAGAAAGTGAACGATATCGGGTGCATGTTAACCAGTGTATTAACGAGCTGCAGCCTCAGTCATACGCAGGTTCCCGAGCACGTTGGATGCTGCCGTGAGTGTCGTTCACCGACGGACGGTGTTGGACACAAGACAGTACGCTTAAAAGCAGTTGCTCACGGGTAAGGAACTGGCAGACAGCAAGCTAGTGCTGTGCTAACCTCGCACCGGTAACCGGTGTGACTGATGGTAGTCGATCCTGTCGCCGATTGTACCGTACAAAGCGGATGGGCCCCATGCCCCATAAGCGACGATGGCTAATGTGTGGAAAATCACTCCAACCAACGCGGGTGGTTCGTTGAGCAGTTTGCGCGCGTGACAGATGATGCCTTGCTGTGTCGGTTGCGGAAGCCAGCAAGCCAGCGTATGCGGTCCGTGCGCGGTCCAGTGTAACCAAGTTTGGGCGTTCTGCTTCCGCGTGTAGCTCTCTGGCGAAGGAAAATGTGTCTTGCAAGATATTTGCTACCCATCGTACGTACGTGCAGTGAAAAACGACGCTCGCGGTGCGTAAGTGCGTGGTGGTAAACGGCAGGGAGGCTTCTTCGGCGAAGGTGACATAATTCGTTGGTTGAGCACAACTGTGAGTAGAAAGTGTGTAAGTGGGTGTGTGTGTGAGTGTGTTTCGGGGTGAATGTGGTTCTTTTTCCTACGGCGCTCAAAGTTGTGCAAGATGTGCGCTATATTTAATACCAGCTGGTTCTACTTAGCTTGAAAAGAGACATTAAACAATCGCACACTAAAGTGTCTTAGTGTGAATTTTCCCAGCGCTCTAAGTGTTGATGATTGCTCGTGCAGCTAAAGAGGATGCTGTGTTGAAGGAAGTAAGCGTGTAAAGAAAGAAAATAGCCACTAAACGGTTTCGGGTAGGAAAGTTGTTGCACTCGAAGCAATCAGCAGTGTTGGTGCAGTGGTGGTGCACACAAGAACAACTCAGACAACGGGCGGGATAAAGCAAGTAAGTACCCGCCACGGTCGACCGTGCTCCTTCCAGACAGGCACTCACGATTACACACCACGATTGCGGCATTTATCTGTATTTATGATTGGCGTTTAGCCCGCACTGTTCTCCCGCTGTGTGCTACCATTATTTCCTCTTGCGAATGGGCGGTGATGTTTCATTCTTTTCAGCTTCAGATCCCACACCGCGTGCTGCTGCTGCAGTCAGTTTGCTTGCATGTTATCCTGCTCCGCTTGCGGACGATGCTCATCTTTTGATTAATGAAAGCAGCTTAAGTGAATTGATTTCAAGCATGCTGGTTGCATTTCTGCTGCTGCATTTGACCTGCAAGCTTGCGGAATGTATCCGGCAGGAGGGAGAGTTGTTTTTTTGTTGTATCCCTCGCTCGTCTCTGAAGTCAGGCAAGCAATGAGTAATGTTTTCGTCGATGTTTGCTTGGCATCGGTCCCACACGGATGGGTGATGGGTGCGCCTGGTGATGGTTGAAGCGTGTGCGTTAGCTTAGGGAGTGTGGATGGATGTGAATCAACGTAATCTAGCTGGAGTGATGTTAAATTGCTAACGATAAGATAAAAATGTTTTCACATAATTCATGGCGCACAGTGATTTTGCACTGAGGCACAAGTTTGCTCTAATCATTTTTAATACATTCTTAATTTCATACATTTCATATCTGGAAGCAGTTATGTGCTTAGCATTACTGTTAAATACTAATGCTATTGAATTTGAACCTAAACCATTAAACTATGTTATGTATGATCCGTTAGATAATGGCTAGTTTTACAATTCTTATTTCAATTGGAATATATTTCCGATTGTAATCACGTTAATTTATTTTTTAAATATTCCCGTAAGTTACTGTGAGATCAACAAGGAGTGGAACAGTTGCTTGATGAATGCAGTTCATTAACTCCAGTGAAATACAGGCAGTTGCGAATGATGCTGAAGCTCGTTTGTGAACAAAATGATTCTGATTAAGTCAATTTCGTTGGTTGATCATCTACAACATGTACTGTTCGTAATAGAAGAGCTTCGTCTCTTAATCAAGAGCACTGTTGTATTGTAAAAAAAGCAGAAAAATGCAATGTAAACATGTTCTTTTAAAATTCACCTTGCAATAATGTGTTTTTTCGGCATTTTCGTTTGCAATTTCATGAATTTTCCAAGGCGATTCTTTATTGTTTTGAGCGGGGATGGTGTCATTTTTTTAATCAAACATTTTTTCCTGCTCTCTCGCTTATTAAACAATAATAGTAATTTTATATTTGCTATAATAAAGTGTATTATAATTTATTTATTTATTTATTATTCAGGAAGAACGGTCCAAAAAGGCCGTATTGCTTATAACTAGATAACTGTATTATAATAATTACTTATAATTTCATTGTTCGTTTTTTTGTTCGTTTCCCATTTTGATATAAAACTCCATCTTACAACACTTGTTTTTATTATAATAAAACAACATTATAACTGAATTGCATGTACAGTCTGTTCCCGAGTTACACGGATCTCGAATTAAGTGGATTCGGAGACACGCGGTTTTCTAAATTTGACACGCGGTCCTTCACGATTCTAGTCAGCATTTTGTATGGAGTTTGACAGTTGGAGGCTGAAATCATGTAAACACTCCATACAAAACCATACAAAAAACTAGCCTGCAATTTTCAATCTAGATTATTCTAGCCACAAAACTAGAATTAGATTCGAGTACCTGCTCGAAAAATGGCAAAACAAGTTGGTGTTTACATTTATCCCAAGGTACATTAAAGAGATCAGGTGGTGGAATTTTTAATCAAAGTGTATGTAGCCCAAGTGGTCTCATAGCATTTTTTTATAATCAATTTTGAACATCACTTTTTAACAGAATGAGTGAAAACTTTTGCTTCCACGAAAACTCGAAAACTGCTATACAATCCAAACAACTGACAGGCTGAAATTTCAGCCTACGAACTTAAAACGGAAAGCGCTCCAATATTATAATTTTCTGCACGAATCATATCAAATAAATGATAAATTGTATGAAAGTACTAAATTAAATAAAAAACTAATCCGAGTAATCAATAGTATTTTAATAAAAAAAAACGTGAATTTCGACATACGCGGATTCGTCGGGAACGCAAAAACCGCGTAACTCGGGAACAGACTGTATCACATGGATTCGGTGATGCGTAGTTAAATTTATGTGTCAGTTTTTTTAGCAAATTCTATTGGTTTGATGTATAAATTGTGAAATACAAAACTAATTGCTTGGTTTTTTGTCAAAAAGCGTAAAAAAATAATATATACTGTGTTTTGTAAATGGTTAAAACGACTCACTTCAAGCAAAACCACAAAAAAAGACAAGTTTTGGTTGAAAAAGGGCAACATTCCAGTGCTTTTATATAAGTAATAAAGCATTTTTTACTTGATTGGATGCAAAGATATCAAACCATGCAAGAACCGATGCAAATATATCAAACCATGCTGGAACTGTTACCTTCACCTTAAAGAATATTTTATGATATCTCTTACTCGGGCAACTAAAATAAACAATGCAAAGATATAAACATTCTTATTATTAATAATATTTATTAAGTTTTAAGTATTAAGTACAAAAATCCTGAGCAAAAACCGTGGAAAACTAATTGCTCTTTAGCTGTTGTTTTCTGATGTATCTGCTAGATCTGACTACTATGAATATAGTTTTACTGCACGTTCTTCTCCTACAATTTGCTCTAATGACTGCTGTTGAGCTACCATTCTGTTTGTCCTATCTGTAACCATAATAGTTAACGAATCCACCCATGTTTGCCTCTCCGCATTAAACATATACAGCTACACACTGCTCTCTCTCTCTCCCACACACAGAAAATAGCGATCAAATTTGACCACTTAAGATGGGATTGCACTCAATTAGGATTATGCTTGTAATAATTGTAGCCATGTTTCGCCGACATTTATTTTTGCGTTGCTTCACCCACGCGCTACGCCCACCTCGTTCGGGGCAAGGATGGCTAAAAAGGGGATCCGGCCGAACATTTGAAGTGGTTGCAAAGGAGCACGAAAAACTTCCGACCCATCGAGCTCACTCACTGCAGGGAGCTTTCCCTGTGACGAACGATCGATACACTCTGCTGGTTTCGCGGTACCGGTCGAGAAGAGAGAGAAAAACAAAACGGCAGGATGGTATCCGGAACATTGGCAAAAAGTTATGCACTTATCTTCACAGTCAACGTTTCCACGGGGCCGCTGTGCAGGTCGGCCCACCGCCCGTTCACGTACCGTCCCCTCATCATCATAAAAGTCGTGCATGATCGTTTCACGACCGTCATTATTATAATCACTTCGATTGCCTCTCGACACGTCTGCATCGCCAGAACGGTTCGTCCGAGTGGATGTTTACGCAACTGAACAGCAAAAAGAGGGGGGTGGTGGGGGGGGGGGGGGTGGGCCNGGGGGGGGGGGGAGTTGAGCCCATCTCACCTTAGCTCCGCAAGCTTTAGCCAGCGGGACACAGCGGGCATTACAATACAGAGCAATTAATGGTTGTAGGAGCGAATCGTCCTGGAACCGGGTAGAAGTTTTTTCTCCCCTCCTGCTGTTTTTCTTGGCCAAAATTTGCTGGGCAAGAAATAATTAAGCCCTCGTCCTCAAGCCCAGCAACCAGGGAGTCGCACACTACGGAGCGGAAACGACACACCCTTCAGCGCAGAAGGTGAAAAGTTAGGCGTATTATCTTTACTGCTTTTTGATACGTGTAACAGCCGCTCGCAGGTTGTTTGTTGTTATTGTTTTCTTTAGCGGTTTTTTCTTTAGCTGAGGTTGGGGGAAAATCCGCGTGCGATACGTCTAGCAGCTAGGAGCAGCAGGATCTGCAATCACAAAAGTGAAGCCAAGTTTGAAGCTAAGTTGTGCTGTCAGCCCTCCGGGCCGTTCCGACCTACGCTAAGTTGCGCCGAGTCAAGTGAAGGCTCTCCGATATACAGTTAAAATACGAGATGGCATATGATGTGGGAGGGAGTGTAACAGTAGCGAAGGATGAAAAAAATATACATCGCAACAAGCGTAAAACTGCACTGCAGGATATGGGTTACCGTACTCATAAAGTTGTCTTAATTATGTTTGCTCAAAACGATCACCGTAGTAGAGCTGTTTACCATTGCGAAGGAAAATTGCACCCTTGCGTGGGAAAAGGGGGAAAAAACACCGCCCGAGAGGGAAATGTTACCACCTGGAAAATCGAGTTGCAATGATAATGAGGAAAGTGTTTTCAACCCCACTAATGGTTACGTATTAAGTGGTTTGGTTGAGTATTTTCTTTCACGGAAGGGAAATTGTGTGGCAAATCTGTGTGGAAGAAAATAAAGTGTTTGGAAACTATATAGAGCTATATTTCTTTTCTTCATTGGTCAACTCATGTTATTTAAGTGTTTTCAGAGGTATTATGTATTAAGGTATTAAGTCCTTAAGTCCCCTTTTCTATACAATTCAGTATAAATAATCAATGGTTTGAAGCTTTATTGCAAATCATATTTAACCTTCACCTTCTGAGAGCCTTAAATTCAGCGTTTATTAATAATACATTCAAGTTCCAAGCATTTTACTTAAATTTGGTTAATATTGATTTGTTAGTAATCGACTCTTTAACATAATTGATGATTTAAACATAATCTTAAAAGAAATTATAATAATAATGGGCACTTTTTTAGTAAATAGTTGAAAGTAAGGTTAACACTTTTAATTACAATTCAGAATAAACGGAAATTAGAACAAAAACACACTCACACAGATAAGTCTACGTGTTATTTTTAATTGTTGAAAATCATACATAATACAAAAGAGATGCAAAACATGCAAAGATAAAGCCGTAAAATGATTCTTTTATGTAAAATCCGGCAAATTTGACCTCTGACATGACCATAGTGTCAACTTCTTCGAACGGATTATGACCATAATACTGTCAACTGTGCGATCGTATATCAATAAAGAACCATTCTGCTTTGGATCGTTGCTTAGGCAACATCTTCAGCGTTTCACCTTAAGTCTTCAGCCTTCAGTTCTTCCGCCTTCAGTTCTCCGCCTTCAGGTCTTCAATCTTCTGTCAATTAATTGTTGTAAAATCGATGGTCATTACATTTATGATTTTTTTTAAATTAAATTCATCATTAATATAAAGGAAACAAATCAAATTTCTCCGCCAAACAACAAGTCATTGCACCCAATGAAGTATCTTTTTTATGCCAAAAAAAGGCATGCTAAGGTTCTTGTTTTTTGTAGCTGCCGAGAACTACAGCTATAAAGTGTACTTAGACGCGGTAAGCTAGAACATTCCGCATTGTACCATCCTTGGAGTGCTCGTGTTTTTGCAATTTGTATCATATCTCATGCCATTTTTCGCGCTACATGGCTTGGAAATATTTAATTAGTGATGTACTGCCCCGTGCCCGTGGATGGCCGCTTCACTTTTCTGCAACGCTCATTATTTTAATGACACACAGCACAACTTGAACGAATGTACTACGCCCATCCCCGTGGGGAAGGTTTTTAGCTTAATTTCATAAATCTGTTATCCGCAAGCTGGCCGCCACCGAGCTCCACTTAAAAAGCTTTTCGGAAGGGCCATGAGGGTCATTGAAATAAAATAAATGTCACTCCGTATAACAGTGACACAGTGGTTGTGCAGTCGGTTGGTTCTTTTTCGTTTCGGGCGTTTCGGAAGCGCCCGTACAAGAGCCACACCATGCATTGCGGGTATGCTGCTCCCCGGTAAAGGATACTGAAACATTCCCGTGATGCTGCTGCTGCCGCTGCTTCCTCGTAGTCGATTTCCACGGCTTTAACCTCGCTGCAGTGTCAAGGGACAATGTGTAAAAGCATTTTACCTCCACGCGAAAGGGAAGAGACGGAAGCTTTAAGGCAAGGAACGGCAATCACGGCTCAGTGCTGACTGGGTGTCTTGCACTCTCCCTCGCCGCGAGTAATTTCTACCCTGGCGGGGTACGGAATAAGCGGAGGCGGAAGATTGCCCACCACTCCCACCGTGACGGTGGTACGCCTTTATTGCATTACGTTCGAATCTCGGCTTAAATACAGCGATATCTTCGTCGGTGGAGTCTTTCGACTTGCTTAGCTTCTCTCTTTTACAGCTCTTCCTACGTGGGTGAGGGATGAGTGAAGTGGTTTTTGGTTTATCGGAGCTGGTTTTTTTCTTCTATTTTTGCTTCTTCTGGTGGCTGCACTATAGCGAAAGTTGTACGCTAGCGGGTAGGAAAATGTATACAAAATTCTACAAGAAAAGATTGTTTCATAGTTTTGCTACACAGGCATTACAGCAGAAATGGTGAGAAGCGGATGGATGAGACGAACATAGCAATTTCAGTCATTTTTCAATCACGATAGCAGTGTGCTGAGCGCACTGTGGTCTGGTGCAGAGTGGTGTCAGTGTTACAGCTGTACTAAGAACAATTGACAGATTTGAAAAGGGGAAATAGGCTTTTATTTCATTTTTAAAATGATTTAGTATCGGCGATTTGGAAGGCTTGTTAATTTGTATGTTTTAAGTAAAAGGTTGGGACAGTTTACTGGCATTTTTCTAACTTAGTGGTGTATATTAAATGAGTTCTGGATAGAAATTGGATTATTTCCGTGCATGAAAAAGTCACTGAATGTGTTGACCCTAGTGTGAGATATTTATATTACAAAAAAAAACTAAATTAAAATACAACTCATGTTGATTTGTCTGGAAAACTAACCGAGTTTATTAAAATAAAAAAGAAAACAAAATTGTATTCTAAAATGTTATATTTATTTATTGACATAGAGCAGAAGAATGTAGTAAGAAAGTGTATGAAAATTGTCTCAAAACAATCATTTGAAGTACACTATTTTTTCCAAAAAAGCCCAAACATGCGAACAAATTTTCCGTCCATTAGATCTTTCGCTCTTAACCGGATGTGTGAAAGTTCACCAGCTTCCTGAACTAAGAAAAAGCTCGTAGCTTCCCAAACCCGTCCCAGCATACAACAAAAAACAAACTAATAACAAACAAAAAAAAACTCCGGATCAAGAAGATCTAGAACGGCCGAGCTGTGGCCGTGGTTTGGCCGCAGTTTCTCAAGCAGTGAGTCGCTTCTCCGCTGCAAAAACATACCCCTGGATATACCCCCCAGTACTTCCGTTGCTATCCGATGCGATGCAGCGGTGCAAAAAAGTGGTGAAAAATAGAACGCAAAAAGACCCCCGTCCGGGTCCCCCTCCTTGGCGTTCCCTTGGCGTAAAAACCGAAAAACCCATAAGATAAGATATAGTGTACTTCGCGTGTACTTGCTACGGATGTTTTCATCCACTTTTCCACCGAGTTCCTCGAGGTCGAGGAGAATAGGAGAGGCGGGGTTTTTCCTCGTCGGCTGTCTAATTTACAGGATGTTGCCAAAATGTCTACTGTAGGTTTTGTTGCTGTTTTTTTTCTTCATTCTTTTCCTCCATTTGGTTGTTTCACGCTTTTTGCCGAGCTCAATTTCTCTTCCTTCCTGCTTCAATCCTTTACTTTGAGTTCGTTTGTCTTGTTCTTGTGGGGTACATGTTTGCCTGGCAATTGTAGCAGGTTTTTTGTTTTGTTCAATGGGCTTTTTTGGTTCCTTTTTGCCCTCTACCTCAAATGCCCACGACGGTGCCTTTTAAACGAATGGATGCCCTTGTCCCTTGGCTCGCAGACAAGCTGTTTTCTGCGCTTCATTCTCCAGTGTCGTTCGTGCTCGAAGTTAGCTTTCCACTTTTCATAATAAAAGTCGTGCGGGTGGTGGGCAGGGTGGGCAGGGCCCCGTGGCCAAAGCCCCACAACACTCGCCTCCATTAGGCACCACCATCTGAGTGTAAAACACGAGCGTGGTCGTGAGGTGTTCAATTGCAAAGATTTGCAATAGGCGAAGAAGTGAGCCCGGTGATTTCACTTACATTGTGCCGGGAAAAAAAAATGGAACCGAGGAAGGGCGTACTTTACCGTTGTGCGATCTCGATCCCGCCACTATTCATTTCTGTTTTTTTTTTGCTTCTGCCAATTTGATTTCCATACCATTGTGTTCTTATTGTGAAGTTGCTCGGGGAAAGCGGTTGAGCTTTTTTGTTCGTTATGTGCCTTTAGAGGAAGATGATATTTGTTTTGTTTGCACAGGAAAATGCCCCTGATGGGGCGCTTCACTTGCTTCCGAAGGGTATTGTTTCCTCAATGTAGCCGGATGCATTCACACTGAGCATTGTAATGCCAAATAATTGAATCAATACTATTGAAACGGTGAATTAAAAACCAAACCGAAGAGTGCTTTTGTTCAACTGTTTAAATTTATATCGATAAGCTCAGGGGAGCCTCTTAAAGGGCTTAGCTTTGAGAGCTTCAATGGTTGTAAGGAGTATAGAGTTTAGTTTTTGGGCGAGGATCAAAAGTACAAAGTTTAATATGTCATACTCAAAGCATCTTTATCGTGGGTTTGGCTACGATCCAGACCATACGTTTGTTATTTATTGCAGCTGTTTCGTACCTCATTCGGCAATATGACAGCAGGTTTTTTTCACGATTGGTTGTAAAGAGAACGTCTGTTTTTTACTTAGTTTTATTGTTATGGCCAGTAGCAGTCATGTATGGAACGAAAGTATATTTTTCAAATAATTTGGGTCACTTTATTTGTCTAGATGCTCAGATACCGTGAGAATCAGTGTAAGTCTGACATTTTTGGCAAACTTTAACGCAGGATCAATTCTGCAGTAAATTGTTACAAGTCGATTATCTTAAAAAGTTCTGCTGTTCATCATAACCCTTACCTACACACACAGGCACTGCCGGGACGAAACTACAACTCAGTGTATCCGGGGCTCGATTTCCCTGCTTCGTTGATGCGTGCAATGCGCGGTAAATCAAGTTTGATACTTTCCGCCCCGAATAACCGGAACCAGAAATCCGTTACGGGGCAGCATATGGGGCGGAAGCCCGTACGGATGAGTTTTTAGTTGAAGCTATGGTTAATTTATGGCCGCACGCGATTCGTGTCTGCTGGTGCGCGCGGAAAAACACAGGTTACTGTTTAAATCGTGCTCGCATCTTCGTGCCCGCAATGCTGTGCGCAATGGGTTGGTGTGCGACTTATTATAATGGCTGGCTTGGAAACTTAGTTTCACACCGCTCGATCGTAGCGGTGGAAAGCAATTACTTCAATTTTTGAATGGATCGAGATAAATTAAAGTCAAGCATCGATTTCATATCTGGGTTTCGCTCCTAATTAAAATATAAGAAATATTTTAAATTACTTCTAGTGTACCGAGACGTAAGATTTCGGCGAGTCCGAACGTTGAATATGTTTAAAGTAAGTCTTTTACGAAAAAAAATTAGTTTTTTGAAGAATTGAACTATAAAAGTTATTTATCTTAATGTTGTGAACTAAGCTATGTACGCAATAGACCCTTTATGAAGCGTAAACTACGCCATTACCGATGTTATATTACATATATTGAAGCTATAGACTCACGATCGCCGCCATCATCTTCAACTACATCTCCTTCTTTTTGATTATTCACGGACTAATTATTACAATCCATGGAATAATGATACGAAAATGATAACTTCAAAATCATTTTTACGACCCATCGCAAGATGTTGTTGAGACATTTGTCCGACGAAATCGCATGCAGATCAGAAATCTACGCCACATAAAATTTACTGCCGAACGGAAACATAATAGCTTGAAATGAATCAAAGAATGATAAATGTTTCAAATTATGTTCACTTTCAGTAAACTATGAAATATGTTACAATAAGATCAACAAATGAAAATAGCAATGGGTCATCATGTTCATAAAGAAGGATTGCAGCAGGTTAAGATCATAAAGACTAGAATGATCATATCATTTGTGCAACCTAAATCACACGAATAGCATATATTTTTATCAATAATTTTGTAGAGTAATAACTCTTACCGGGATGCGTTTCTGACCTTCTAATAAGAATCTGAAAGGAATATATTAGTCAAGTCTTAATAAGCGTATGGTTTGATCAGTGGATAACAATCTTCAAGTTGTTAATAGAAAGCAGTAACGTACGTGCAAGAGAATACATTTAAAGGTTGGCTCTTATAAAGTAAAATAATAATAAAACATAAATAAAACATTATTAAGGCATATCTAAGTCTGAAAGGTAGTAATAGCGTTTATCATAATTGTTTCATAAATTAATTGATTTGAAAACACTCTATAACTAATGAATAAACCTGTCAATTATTGATAAGGTGCAAAACAGGTAACAAAATAAAGCCAACTGAGCGCATTCTAACGTATTTATTTATTGTGTTTTCCATCTCATAAATTTGATTTCATCGGCCAACAAACAAACACAGCGCAGCGCGTCCTGTGCTTTAATCGAAATCTATTCTAACAGGCTAATTTGTTCATCGTAACGCACACACACACATTGCACCTTCAACAGAGCTATGAAATATGGACCCACTCACCGGGGCGCTCCTACTCTCTATCGTCTGTGATGGCAAATCTATTCGCAGCACTAATTTATTCACTGTTACGTGTTTTTCGTTCCCGACATGTTTACTGACCACCAAACACTCTGCACCGGGGTGATGGGCACGGAAGCAGAAGGACAGGAAGGTAACAAATAAATATCCACTCGAGCACAGTTGCCTATCTCGCATTCGTCCTGTGCACGGCTATTAGAGTATTCAAATTTTAGCCAAAAATTATTCCCATTCGAGCTCCCTGGTGGAATGTTCCGATTTTCCACCCGCTGAAATGGCCGATGTTATATTGCAACGGCCACAAAATAGGCAAACAAGAGCTGTAGCTGCATGTGTGTTTGTGGATTTGCATTCGCAACATGGTATCCAAGTGAGCGGAATTTGTGAAATAAAGTACGTGTTAGTCGGGTGGTGCTGACAAAAACCGAAATCGATTCGGCATGATTCTCGGTACGCAACGTATGGCGTGATTGTTGGCGTGCAGGAAGCATAGGAAGATACAAAAAAAAAAAAGAGAGAAAGCGACAGACACGGATGGAACAGCAATTTAATCGATTTTGCCCCTGTACACATACTGTGACAGCGGGAGCTACGGGATGATGATTCACGTGATGCTGTTTGGGATGGAAAGAAATCTAACACGCGTTGAAAATTGATGCTGGTGTCACATAATTGATGAAAATGCTGCGACAACAAACGCACCGGACTGGTGGTTTTCCCCGTGGGTGATATTTTGTGGGGGTCCTTCGATGTACCCAACTCTAAGGCTTGCATGATAGGAAAAATTCTTGACCCTAAAGGTACTCTCGGGCATACTTTAAGCATCAACTCTGCTGCGGACGGTTGTTTGTTGCCCGTATTTTGCGGCAGCTCTTGCCATGCTCGGAGTAGCCGGTGACGATGTTTGCTCCGATGGGATTTATTTTGCTCCATTTTAGCCTAGCCAACTATCTCGTTTAAGAGGAAGGAAAACAAAACTTTTACGAAAACTGAGTAAGAAACCGAAAACGGACCGGAAAGCGACGCATCGAACTGATTAGATATTCAGGCAACGGACGTAGAACGAACCACGGCTCATCATAGTTTTCCGCCGTTGGCTTGCAAATGACGAAGCAAACGAAGCCTGCCAACACTCTCGCATGCCTTTGGAATGTACTACCTCGACAACCGAGCGGCATCTGAAGTCATTTCCGGCCTCTAAGTACAGCGTGCAAAAATATTTTCCCTTCTCCCCGTTAGGGACCGTCCCTTTTGATGCAGGGTGGCGTACGCCATCGAGCTTCCGTTGCGATGGGACAAACTGCTGGTGTACTGCGCCGTGCCTGGCTGTGGTCATTCCGTCGCGTTGTGGGTTGGGGTTTGATAATTTTTGAGTTCCGGTTGCGTAGTACGAGACTGTTGGGAAGGAGTGCTGACTAGTGGCTTTGTACTTTTTGCTCTGTATGTGTGTATAAGAGAGGGAGAGAGAGTGACGTGTCTTTGGTTTATCGATTCTTGCTCTAGTTGTTCAATTTGCATCTCAATTTGCTGTTGGTTAAATAATGGACACGACAAAAGAAATGTAATGTATTAGAGAATGTTTTTAAAGCAGATTTGTATAGTGCTGAGATGAATATCATAATATATACGTTAATTACAAAATGTTTTTGTTTGACGTGTGACGTGTTTATGACTCAGTGGGTTATTTTGAACGGTTTCCGATGCCATCACATGCCCGAGTTTTATTTTTATTCACCAACCTTAAGAGTAATATTTTCTTAAAACTAATTGCATCCTTCTTGTTTAAGCGTAAGACATGAGACTTTTCATCGTGATTTTATTAGTTTAAAGTCGTTAGTAGTAATGCTAAAGCATAAAAATGCTTATTGTTTGGAGCAATATACGATCGCGAGCTGCATGTGTCTCCTTGCTGCCTATTTGGCGACTCTTTCCTCTTCACATATTTCGTAGAACTTTCTTACATCTTTATGCACGGTTTATTGGTTCTTCATGTATCACTTCATGAACTTTGTTTATAGAATTTGGACCATAAGTATTCTGACCACTGGACTAAGCCTTGTTCGGTAGTGTGTTACTAAAGGAAAGTATCTACGACTTGTTGGTTTATATAGTAATCAGTTATGTGTATGAAGGAGTAAATCCTTATGCAGTTTATTGCCTGGAGCATATATTCAATAAAACTTGAAAAAAGTCAGTTTATTCAAAATGTATCTTGGGAACCTACAATAAACTCTGCTTTATCGTAATTTTGTTTTATTATTCTAGCGATCTTACTTTTACATACTTTACTGCACTTGGGTTTGATGTATCTACTAAATACTCATAATTGGTTAAATATTCACATCGAAACTAAAATAAATCGTTTCAAACACTTCTGCCAATGTTCATTTACGACGTTGAAAAGAATTTTGGTAAAATCGAAGTATTTTTGCTTCGTTTTTGATTCTATGAAAAATTGAAAAATGGTTTAACAGTCATTGAACTTTTAGATTATTCGAAACTAAGTATAGGATTTTTACGCTTTCGAGCTCTGCCACGTGTTCGATCTAAGCGGAAATTAAAATTATATTGATGCATGTATCAATCTCGTAACTCAGAAGTAGACAATCTCGCAAAAGGTCGGGTAAGGGGGAAGGTAGGTAAAGACGGACACGTTAAGGGTAATGGTAAAAATCTTGTGATATATAGGTGCAACGACCATGAAAATGTGCATACATTTTCTTACAATCATGTTTTATCTGAAAATGTGTTGAAACTTTTAAGTTTCCATCGACTTTTGTGGTTTTTTTTTTCATGAATGAAAAACATGTTTTTTTTTGTGCAGTTTTGAAAAGTTCGGGTAAGACGGACACCTGATATGGGAAAGATGGACACCATGAAGGGAAAGATAGAAACCTATAAAAAACCTTGAAAATTGAAGAGCTTTATAGTATTTTAACATATCCTCTTGCTTCCCACATCCTGGTACGTACATAAACCAATTCTGGGCCAATTGCAACGACGGTTCATTCAGCCATGAACTTAGGAATTGTGAGCGGCGATTGTAATATATCGTAGAATGCAGCATCTAAAGCATTGTTCAAATATCGCGCACTAACAGCTGACGTTGCTCCAGCTTACAGAACAACAGTATAGAACTTCCTTTTAGGATTATTACTCCGCGAAAGTCCACAACCCCAGTATTTTTTGAGGGACTTGTTAATAGTTTAAGCCATTTTCCACCATGTCAAAATTCAACATTTGATATTTGTAATCCAACAGAATTTCTCATTTATTCTTGAACGATGTCGTATCAATGGCTCATCTTTTTATTGCTTAAAGTTGTCCAAGTCGTGACAAGATATTGGATTTCGTGAAGCGCTTTATCAGCGTCGAGCAGTGGCGGATCTAACGGTAAGCGGACTAGGCGGTCGCCTGGGGCCCCGTAAATCGCTAGTCTATAGTACGCCGTACGGACATAGTACTAGCGACAAGGGCCCCTGGAAGGATGGACGTTGGGGCCCCGAGGTTGGCGAATGTCCGTGTTTCCCGCTTTGGTGTCAGGATGTTGAAACCACCAGAAAACAATATTTTGTGTTGCTTTCATTTTCGTTCTTTCACCAGTTTTTTCATTAATGATTACGACAACTCATTCGTGAAATAAAACTACCGGAATTATAAAAAATACAAGTTGTAGAGCTTCAGATCCGCAGTATTCAAATTAGATCCACAAGGGGGTACACGCTTGAAAATTTATTTTGTTCCTGGATTTAACCAATTTTGCAAATATTATGCCAAAAATGTTCTCAAATGTGTTGTTTAACTTTAAGTTAGGATGTTTCATTGTTGATTTTTTCGAAAATAACCTTTTTCATGCATTTATGAGAAGTGTCCATCTTACCCGCAGTGTCCGTCTTTACCTACCTTCCCCTACGTATGTCAATCGGTAGTTAATTGCAATGTACTTAAAAATGAATGTGCTCAAGTGTATCACCTACAGAATTATTCCTTAAATGCTACATTCCCTGTTTCAGCATGCCCGTCACTCCCCGGTAATGCTAAATTAGCGCACACAGCTCTGGACGACACAGTACGCTTAACCTAGTGGAAATTTAGAATGGCACAAAAAAAAAGGTTCCGCACACACGTTCTGCCACCGGGGAACAGTTTAAAAGAAGTAATTATCCAACACTTTATCCCGGCTCGGGAAGCTCATCTACCGACAGGGTAATGGGTCTCCGTTCGACGCCGTGCGCGTGCCGCCATCTCCTTCGCGCCATGCATTGCTTTCTGCTTCCGCCATGCATCACTAGCGTTAGCGCCCGCCTGCTTCCCGCGTTTGGGCGACAGTGGCAGTGTGATGAAACGCATCCAGCGACACGGAAAGGATTTTCCTTGCGCAAGAGATTCTAGTAATTTTGTGCGGTCTTGGGTGATTTCTTTTCTTTTTTTCACTTTCTTGCTTCCCACGGTCGGAGCGTTTTGCTCGGTGGACGTGTCGAGTGAGTTAATCGGATTGCCCGGAACCGAGGAATGAGCTCGGTGGAGTAATTGAAAAAGTTTAACAAGATTATTTGTAGCTTCTTTGGCAGTACTTTCTGCCCGCTCACGTGAGGCAGGCAGGGTAGCAACCAAAGTCATAACAAACATAAGCGTGGTATCGTGTGAGAGCTTCCACACCGGGAGGGAAATAGGCTGAAGGGACATTCACGATGAAAATGAATCGCGTAGGAATGAAGTGCGGTTTGTTTTAGGCATTTTTATACTAAACGATTGAAATTAAAAGTGCATGGAATGCATATTATGTGGTCTTTTGATGTTGATTATGAAGTCAGCTTTAGCGTAGATAAGACATTGAATCGACATTGGATTATGATGCGATTTGGTACTGTGCATTTTATATCTCGTTTGCTACGAACAATGATTTAACATTTTTCATCGCTTTGTTGACTGTATAGAAAAAAAAACCTCAAATAAAACTATATCCTATGCCAAAGATGTTGAAAGTGTTGAAGATGTGTTGAATAAAAAAAAACAATTCAACTCCCATTATCTAAACATTTGATACCAATGTATTCACACAGACCCATCATCACATTGGAAAAAAAAACATCCAACCGGTTCCAATTCGATGTAGGCTCATTCATCTTTCATTCGATTCTTTTCCAATCACCGTCAGCCATCAATATGTTGCACTGCGCCGTACGTCCCGTACGGTTGCAGGTAGCGTATGGATTTATCATAAATAATCATATTTCATTCGCATCCATCCAACCCACGTAGATGATCTTTTGAGTTTTCGCTTCCACTCACCTCGACGGAAGAGGGATCGAAAACGTACGGATCAATCTCACGTTCAAACCGTTCGCGGGTGCTGTTCGCCGTGCGCACTTTCTTTGCGGAGACGTTTCGTTCGAGTAAAAATGAAAGCTTTCGCATTTTTTCCCCCTCCTGCCCGGTGCCGTATGCTCTTCCATTGATCCAACGTACCATTTTCTCGTTAGCACGTGGTGTCATTTTGCATAAATTTTGTTCCTTCCCATTCCCGCTGTGCTTTTATCAATCTACACTGCCGTGCTTATCTTGCCGCGGGAGTAGCAGCTGATTTCCGATCGCGCCCTCGATGTGGAATGGATTAATGCGCTTCCTTCGCTTCACCCCGTATGCTGTGAGTAAAATAAAAAGCTCTTGCGTTTGCACATATCAAACGGCGAGGGCTTGGTAGGCTTGAAGGATTAGGATTTTATTTTCTCTCTCCCTGCATAACACCTCTCGTACACTATGCTTCTACAATGCCAAAGCTAATTCAGTTCGCACTCTAGCGCTCGACCGGCCGACCTTGCCTGGTATTTAGAGTTATCGTACGCGGAGCTACTTCTTTTCAGTGGGGAGATTATTGCACCGTGAAGCTAGTTCGTCCGGCGTTCGGTACACTTTATTGCATATTCCGAGAAGATTTATGCCATTTTTGAAATTACTCTCTGCCACTCTGCCAGCTGTCTCGGTAGCTAACAGGTTGAAATGGGCTTCGTCAGCGGTTTGCAAAGAGCGGATGCGGCTGCGGGTGGAAATAAAAATAACATGAATGGTAATGGGAAGGTGTGAAGATCTATATAAAAATGGAATGTGAAACGTGGGAATAAAACATATTCCGACAGTTTTAAAGATAAACATGAATGTAATGTATTTAGATGAAAAAAATAGCTGCAATTTAAAATTTACATTATATAACTGTCATTTTATTCACTTTTTAACCATGAATTATTTTTAACAATTACAGTACACGTCCGATAGTCTGCATCAATTAAATCTGCACGCTTGCATGCGCACTCTCGACTCATTCGTGTTTATAAAACGACTCGGTGTTGGATAAATATCTACCTGTTTGAAATCATATCAGTTTGCCAAATAAAACGTAAACAAGTGAATATGCAATGTAAAGGCCGGGGGATAGTGTTCGTACTCGCTAGTGTAATTTCGATATTCACTAGCGCATCTGCCGGCGGCTGGTGGAAGCTTTTTTTGGTCATCGAGGGAATGGTCATGCCGGATCTCAAATTTAAGTAGTTTTTTCGTCGTTTTTTGTCATGAAAATGGATGCAATGCGTGCTGGACATGTGCATTTACCTTTTACAAAACTTTTTTCGTCCGAATTAAGTAAAAAAATGGAAAAATAACATATTTTCTGAAGCGGCTCCAAATCGTTTGTCTAAATGCTTTGGTAAGCCGCCGCCAGATGCGCTAGTGAAAATCGAAATTTCACTAGCGAGTACGGACAATGTACCCCGGCCTTAAAGCCTTTTCCTTTCAAACCTTTACTCCGGCTCATCGATCTGACGACGCCTTTTATAGATGCAGAAAATGTGAATGTGATCAAACGAATTCAGTCTTAAATTCGTGCTATCCATTGTTGTTTCTGTGCCTTCCTTTCTTTCGCATGTACACAAAAAAAAGCTTTTAATGGTCCCCTACCCTAACATACCATCATAAAAGCTAGGGGAAAAAATCAAACTAAACTGTAGAACTAAAAGCATCTTGAGCTGGCATGAAATGCCTTTCCTCACTCTCCTGCAAGATTCGCAATTTATTGTCAAGGAAAAAGCATTCCACCAAGATGCAGTGCAGCTGACAGATGCAGAGTCGAGCAGTGAACTGCACTGTGTTGCATTATTGTTGCCCATTAATGCGAGCTGCCGAGCAAATGGTACAGTTGAAAGACAATTGCTACATTTTTCCCCTTCAGTTCATTTCTCTTTCAACCAAGCGATAGCACACCTATAAAGTACGGTCGACGAGACAATTCCGTGCGAAAGGTGACTGGTTTTTAATCGTTAACCAGTCTACAGTACTGAAAGCGACTAAAATTGCAGTCTTTGCCTGACACAAAGCAACAAAAAGAAAAACGATCTAATTCAAATCTTTTATCGACCGTAAAAAAAAGTCCCGTTAACTTTAAGCACAACTTTGTGTGACTGTGGCTGGTGTGGGGAAAGGCTAGAATGAAGATTTAACAAAATGTGAGAGAAAAAAACATCCACTGTCATAGTGCAGTGAGGGAGAAAATTTTCCATTATTATACGCTTTCGTCCCGTTGTCTTAAGCCACGACCCGTGTCGGATAAATGAATCTGTTAGCTGTTCGGTTTGGCCCCCAAAAAAGGGGTACTTTTCTTTCAATTTCAAAGCTCCCTTTTGGAGCGGGTGTCGGAGTTTCGTTTCTACGGGATCCAAGGGATGAATACTGCAGTGAAAGTAAAGCAGAGCAAACAAAAGGAAAGTATGTTGACAGATAAAAATCGTTGGCAAACAAAACCGCACAGTTTTAAATTGAAATTTTTAATAAGTACAAATAATCAATATCCTACCCCAAAGGGAGAGCTGTGAAGGGTATGAAAATGGGAATACTTTGCAAAGACAATTTTTTATCCTTTTTTTGCAAAGTACTGGAATACATTAAATGTTGCGTTTAATAAAAAAAATGCCATAATCTGTTCTATAGCATTTTAATTTAACATAAATCGCGCTATCTTTAGCATTTGTTCTATGTAAACTCTTATTTTTTATGCAGCGCTAAATCTCTTCTTATTCAAAAAGTTTGCAAAGTCATTACTTTTTACCCAAATTCATGAATTTACAACGAACGTCTTCAGCTACCATCTTGACCCTTTTAATGCCCGCACAATGTCCCGCAGTGACAGAGCGGAAGCATAAAGCATTCCTTTCGTTATAATTAATACCACTTTATTTAAAGCTATTTTCGGTGCTGCTGACAAACGCGCCCTGCGTTGTGTCACCATCCCGGTGTGGAAAATCTTTAGTGTCACACTAAAAGTAACACTAAAGCATCCACCACCATTGTACCACCATGGACGCTACAGAGAGAGAGCAAGAAATCAACTCAATACAACAGCGAACAGGGCCCCCGTTGGAACCGAAAGACGAGAGAATTATGAGCAAAGTTTTCCACATCTCTTATTCCAACTCATAACCGGTTACGGTGAATAGACAAACGGGCTTTTGCTTGCGAAGCTGTAAGCGGTCTGACTTACGAGCAGGGAACCTCGGTACCGTGGTGTGGTGCTGGGCGTGTGAAGTATGTGTGAAAAGTATCGCACTACGCGAAAGGAAATTCCGGACCGTCTCGCACCGGACCGTGTCGTCGTCGTCGTCGTCGGTGGTTTTTGCGGAATGATGAATGTACAAAACCGGGATCCTCTTTCCACGGCCCGGCAGCGCAAGGGATATTCTTTTGTCGGTAGTTTTCGGTTCGGCTCCTCCAGTGTACCAGTGTGCCAGTAAGGTAGAGTGGCGTCTAATAACGCATCGGGTGTGTCGGTGATGAATAGTGTGTGCCACTGAGCACAGACAGACGTACGAGCCGGTAGCCAGCAGCATCGATGTATGCGGTGGTAACGCAGCGTGCCTGCTGTCAGCTCAAACGACAACCTGCGTTACGGGGCGTGCGAGCGATATTATTCTTATGCTAAATTTGTGGGCGAAATTGAGTGCAATAAAACGAGGGAAGAACGTTTGTGGTCGCATGTGTACACATTTCGTACGTTCGAGTCGCCCGCACGATCGATGAGAAGTGGGAGAAATGAAAGCAACATAATGTACGGCACGGTTGCATCGCTACAGACAGAAAAGGTGGAGGGGGGGGGGGGGCGGGGTTTACGACGCTAGCGTGAATGGTACGACATCTTCAGACAGTTTAATAGCTTTTCTTTATTTGCAGATATCAATTGAACTTTACAGTTGTCGGTGAAAAAGCATCGCACAGCTTTCTCAGTTTGATTTGAGTGTCGCTCGTGGTTTTCATAAATTTAAACATTTTATTTACACCTAAATAGAGTCAGGTTTTAGTTTCAAGTGCCATTAATTCTTTTCAATTGGTTTTTTTCATGATTAATGATATAAACAATAATATTTTATACATTTCTAATAGGTTTAATTTTGTTTCAATAAGTTTTTTTTCTAATTTGAAATGTAATTGGTACTATTATCTATTCTTCAACCAGAGTACTGAGAGCTTATGGATGATCATTCATTTATAACACCGCCGGTTAATTATCTGAATTGAGAATTGTGATTAATTTCACGTTTATGGCGCGGTACAATTAATTTACCATAGGCTTGGGCTCATCAACATCAGCTTGAAATAGATTGACAGGCAATTTGTGATAATCAATTTTAATTGAACAGTAATACTAAGCATTTGCCTTGTCCATTTTAGCGGGGATAATTTTGCGATGTAAAGGCCGGGCTACATTGATCGTACTCTCTGGTGTAATTTTAATTTTCACTAGCGCACCTGGCGGCGGCTGACCGAAGCATTTTTCCAAACAATTTGGAGCCGCTTTAGAAAATATGTAATTTTTCCATGTTTTTAACCTAATTTGGACAAGAAAAGTTTTGTAAAAGGTAGATGCACATGTCCTATAAGCATTGCATCCATTTTCATGGCAAAAAACGATGGAAAAACTACTTAATTTTGAGATCCGGCACGACCATTCCCTCGACGACCAAAAAAAGATTTCACCAGCCGCCGCCAGATGCGCTAGTGAAAATCGAAATTACATTTGGGAGTACGATCAATGTAGCCCGGCCTTAATATGCTTGAAATATAAAATTATATTATGAATTTTTCAAGGAAGTTCCATTACTTCCGCCATTCTTTTATTCTTTGGAGTCTATAGTTTGGTGGCTCTGTGAACCAAGAAGGGGTTATAATGGTTTAATTCTTCTAAGCATCTATAGATATATCCTAAATTGTCTTAGTAATCCTAAATGATAACAGATATTAAAATAACCTTAAATAACAAAAATGTGTATAATTGGCTATATTTACAACGCATTCGATGCTCTAATAGTTTATCCATTTAATGGTTTATCGGGCTACGTACGAATAATAGTGTGAAGCTTTTCAATTTAATAGCCTAACTAACTAGACCTAGGAAATCTGTGGTTTTTTTATTATGATTGCACTTTTGCAACTGCATACGCTACAAAAATATCGATCCAATTAAAAAGAGATACACTATCTCAGCATGAAAATACAGCGTCCACTCGTTCATCCACAGTTGAATGGGTGCAGATAAATAAACGAAATTTGGATGTATTTTCTAATAAAATCTTCTTTTCCGTTGGTTGATGAGTCGATTGCTACATTCCATACAGTTTCTCATTGTAACGTAAAAAACAATATATAAAAAATAGGCAATTTAGCGATTATTTCACACTTAAGAGAGCAGCCATTGTTATTCATTAATGTTTCTTTTTATATTTAAGATACAGCAGTTTTTACGCGGTGAAACGGTGCGCAAACTATCCTAATTGTTGTAGTTTCCTAAAAGTTATCATATTCTGCTTTAAAGACAAAATGTAATACAAAGCTGTAAGCTTCTTGATTATTTTCAAAATATTAGGGTATTTTAGGAATCATTTTGAAAATTCAGAGGTTATTCGAAAGCTATTTACTATTGCTATCCTGCACTCTAAATTGTTATCCATCTGGAATCATTCTGATCTGATTTTTAAAATCTGGAGTAAGAAACATTAAACCAACCAACAAGTGAGTCGAATAAAATATCAACTCTGCAACAGCAATAAAAGGTTGTTCAAAATCAAAATGTTTAAACATGATCTATTTCAACTTTTTTTCTCCTCTGCTTAGTCAATTTGTCATCTAAAAGCTCTCTCAGATTCGAGACCCAATAAAAGTCGCAATAAAAATCTCAACATCATTACAATTACCGAACAATAAACCCTGCCTAACGAGAGCACGATCATGTACATTATCATTTATAGCGATTGTTGTCGTTGTTGTTTTTTTTCTTTTCCTTCTAACAGTCAAAAGTCAAATTCAATTTAAAGCCTCCCACCTCCCACTTCTGCAACAGTGCTGTTCACATTAGGTATGCAGCTTTGGTGCAAATTATGTTGCCAGTGTATGGGCAAAATGCAGCGCAGCAACTGGCTGCCCGCAAAGTTTGGCAGTGTCGTCGATGGCTCGCGTTGCTTCCGGTCCCAGCACCGGCAGCGCCGGGTTATTTATGTCCCCACAGTTGAGTGATTTTATACGCGAAAAGTTAACGTTTGAGTGAACGTCACGTTCGCTTTAAGCTCGAGTACCTCCGAGATAAAACCGTGCGCGCGCGCGCTGTATCGTTGCACAGTTGGTGTGAATTTTAATCTTACTGTAATGACAAAAAGAAGTTCGATACGGTCGCTTCCATGCCGGAGCACTCTCGACCCCGGAAGGAAGTCGTTGTACATTGTGTTTGGTGCGATGTCGGTTGTTTTTTTTTTTGGTTTCCATTCACACTTTTGCAGTCGTCTTTGGAGAATAAAACGATTCCTTCCCGTGCTCGGTACAGCTCAGCTTGCAATTCTATGCTGGGTTTTCGTTTGCAATTTGTAACGCTGCTACGGAACATAAATTAACCTGCGCAAGGGGCGAACGTGCTGTAGCGTTGTTCGTTCTTCCGTGGTTGTGGGGCAATGTTCCGAGGGTGTTTATCTGCTACATCGATAGCTGAAAGAATGGAGCAAAAAAAGGTGCAACAGAAAATTCAGCTTTCTCTAGGACTTGCTCGACATTTATACGACAGTTTGAACATGATATGAAACTTACATTACATTCCGTAAAAACTTCCTTGCTTTTTGGTTTTGTAAGGTATAAACAATTACAAAATATACGTTTATTACAGTTATACTACTTTTAACAATGTTTATAAATTATTGTTAATACTTTTAATCTATCTCGTGGTAGAGTCATCATTTCGTACGACTTAACAACTTACTCGTCATGGGTTCAAACCTGATTTACATTGCTACTGAATAAGTCTGAATGAGTAGTAGGTTACGTCAAATAGAACAAATACAACTTATACACGTAAAGAACTTTCCATTTACCTTACCTTATAACACGATAAACGTGTTACAAAAGTTAAGCAGGAAACCGCGGCCTGATTGTTTCTAACAGGGTAGAACTGAAAAAGCTATTGGTGTGGAACTGACAAATCCGTCACTTCCACAATATCCGGCCGGCGGGGAAATGGGCCACGGCTCCGGATTTCCTGATTCAATTCCGGCAAGCAAGGCTGTAAAATTGAATTGACGTTTACCGTTTAGTCGTCGTCGTCGTCGTTCACAAGGCGGTACACTAAATGAACCCGATACGATGGGTGCGAGATGCTTATTTTGTACATTTTGTTTTCTTTTTCTCTTCGATTTCGACACGAAGAACAACTAAATCTGAGCTAAAAAATATTATAAAAAAAAAGAAGTAAGAGAAGAGTTTTATTCCTATTGCAACTCACAATCTTGGGTAAGTTTGATGGAGCACCTGAACTATGGACTCAATAAGGTTTATTTTCTTATTAGTACATTTATAAGTTGTGTTGTTGTTGGATTTTGGGTTAATATTAATATTTCGAATATGAATTCAAATAGGAAAACACATGAACTATGGGACAAACGAAGACACAGTTGCAAACAGATCGGCGATTAAGGTGCACTTTTCTCATTCTCATCAAATTTATACTAAGCTAATATCACAATCCAGCACTTAAGTGAATATATTTCACAGTTGTTCTAATGGTCAGCAAATCTATTTACACTCTATTTTTATTTCCCTGTGTACCAGGCTTACGGAATTTAACGATTTTTAACTATTTCCTCTATATTTTTTGCCTGTCAAAACATACATTCCATTCATTCCCCCATTGCTCCGTGCGCTAAGGTGTGAAAATTAACACTCCATATCATTTCAAAGAATAGATTTTCAAAATTTGATCGTAAAATCAGAACCAGCGTGGGATGGGTCGTTGAATATAAAACAGTTTTTCGAACTCACACAGCCCTTAAGGGAAATTGTGTGTGCGCTGGAAGTTTATGCTAATTAAGCGAATTGTAAATTGTTGAAATGTAAATTGTTGCCCAAAGCAGCAGCAACAGCAAAAGTTTGGTTTAAAAATTATTATTGGAGCTTCCGAGCTACGTAGCAAACTTTGCAGCATCTATTGAACATTCGTTACCCGGAAGCATCTTTGAGAAGTTAGAAAATTCATTTGGAATTATTTTAAGGTTAAAGCGGTGCAAAATTTTTATGTCTAATTCATACATTCGATTTAATTTTTCATACTTTTCAGAACCATTTCAGAACTACAAAACGTAACCTCGGTTTATTGGTTGGGTACTTTCACGTCTGCTTTTATTTTGTATGTAAATGTACACACCAAAACTACAAGTGACTAATTTTCATGAGCTTTGACATCGTACATGCTGGCAAATAAATGTAAGCAATCTGCCATCATTGGTTGGTCACGCAACTACACACACACACACACACATATCCCCCGGGTGGCACAAGTGTTACGACCTGCATCGTTACAGCTTTTTGATACCGTCCATTACACCGTCACCCGTTGGCTTCTGTTTTTGTTGCTTCCTCTCTTTTTGGATGCTGTGTTTTATCGCCATTTTCTCACATTCTCAGCTCTGCCGTTAAGACTGCCGGGAAAATCGGTGACCGGAATGTGGTTGATGAGCTGGCAGTAAAAAGAAGGAAATGACAGTGCTACAATTTTATGGTCACTTCGTGTGAGCGCGAAATGATGCGAAAGCGAAAACCGGCGACGACCACGAGGCACCATCTTGACCCATCGAAGCTTGCCTGGGTTCTGGCGAAAAAGAAGCTTACGTCGCACGGGAGGTGTCGTGGACGACACGCGAGCTCATTCTCCAGGGAGCTTCTTTTGCCTCCTCCGTACGGACATTTCCACTGCACTAAGCGCTAGCGCTAGTTCCTCTCATCAAAAGTGCATTATCGTGTTTTAGCAGTGAGAAGCCAGCTTTTGAGTGTGTGTGTGTTCGTTGCACTGATTCTCTATTCGAACGCGCTTGGGAAGTGTCAGAGTGCAAGCATTCGAAATATTCCCTGCAGGATGGGATAGGAATGCAGCAAATGAGGTGGAAATTTGCCGGCAAATCCTACTGTGGATGGTGCTGTGATGGATTAATTTTGCAATGTTGGCTGTATTTTTATGTCACATCGACAATATCGATGAAGGATGGTGGTCGGGTTTGGTTCTTTTGAAATTGGCTAGTAATCTAGTTCTATTGAAACATGTTCTAAGTTTTAATCGTGACCGTTCTTTCTGAGTAAAAAAAAACATATCTTTCTATGTAAGGATACGTTATAGAACATGTTAGTTAGCTTGAAAACAGGAATGTAAGCAAGCTCAAAAACAGATTGGTATTTACCGATAAACAGATTGGCTGTTAGTATTTCACTATTCATTGTACCATGCATTCATATAGTACTGGTATATTTATTTGTTTTTTGGTAGTCTTATTGCATCTGTAAAACGGTTCTTAATTCCTTCCTATTAGTATATTTCAACAATAATTTATACTATAATATTTTATTGTCGTATTTGCAATTTTCACCATCAATATCTCATTTTCCCATTAGATTCATTTTCGTTTAGTTAATTTAACGTTAGAGCTTTACGCACTGGGAGATATTGGACCAGTTTGCGGACTAGGATGTCACATAGAAATTCCTCCAAAAAACCTCCTGAAATGATCGGATTGATTTTTGGTGTCATTACTTGCCGTTGCGAAGCTAGTTGCCGTGATTTATGCTTCCCGACATATTTTTTCACGTTTTCTAGGTACTATATCACTGTTTGGCTAGTTGCATGGACCTCCCAGCCAAGCGAACGCAGCGCTGTAACGACTTGTCCGTCGGGTTTTCATTTTCAGCTTCCTTTGAAGCTTCTTGACACTCAGGGTCGTCGGTCAGTCGGAACTGGGCTTTCTGTCGGAGCTCTAATAGTTGTTTAATAGTACCAAGATGTTGTAGATGCCGGAACAATCTTAAACGACGTCTACTAGCTGACCCATGATGTCCGTTTTAGACGCTACTGATTACAGTTTTTTGATCGCGCACGCTTCTAAACAAAGTTGATTCACGTTTTTGGTTATCACGGTTAGAATTAACATAATGAAGGTGTCAAATTTTGTCCACTGACTCATGAGGTACTATTATTGAAAGTGCAAATAACGTTTCATAAGAGTGGGTGAAAGAAAATCTTTGACTGAATAGCTACAGCGCCTGCCATAACTATATGGACAGTCGTTTTTCATCATTTGCAGAAAATTCAGAGGAGACAGACAAAAACAGTGAATGTATGAAATGTGCAGAATACTATTTCGCATTTTTGTATATTCTTTCAAAGTTTTAAAGCCATTTTAACACGACTTATTATGAAAAAACAAACAAAGTGTCGCAACATAACTATAAAGACACCTTGAAACATAACTAGGTTTTTGGCAATAAGTAGCGCTTTAAAAAATTGTATGTAATATGTAAACAAACATTTTTTTACAAATTTTGATATTTTTTTATAAAACTCTTATTTATATTTATGAGCGATTTTTAAATGCGTTAGTTAGCACAAAAAATCTGTTTTTCGAAGTTTTTTTATAGTTATGGTACGACCAAAAATTTATTTTTTTGTAAAAAGTTGTGTAAAAATGGTTTGGAAAAAATATACAAAAATCTCTTACGGATTTTTCACAAATAGCAAAAAACGACTGTCCATATAGTAGTGGTAGTCGCAGTGTAACAGTATATTCATGAAAGCAATTGTTATAAAAAAATGTTCTCGGTTAATGGCATTTTTGCTGTAGACAATCACGTAAAAATCAAGCCAATTTAGAATGTTCGTATGTTCAGTATGTATGTTCATGACGAAGGCATTTAGTTATAAGTAAGTAGAATATTTGAACAATTAAATTAATCAACTCCCCAAATACTTTCTGACGCCATACATCGCCTGTTCAACGGCTGGTTTCGACGATTAATTAAGTAACGATTAATTATTTTTTATAAAAACGTTTATTGCAATATCACAATATTTTGAGCCCTTCCCCATAAGAAAAAATAATCATCATACATCATCAAATAAAGCATTTAATTCGCTTTGAATCGAGAAGTGGTGTAGCGACAGCGCATTAGCAAAACAAAACCCTACACTCTTTGTGCTACCTATCTGGCTGCTTGCTCATTTCCGGCATGAGCTTTCCCTGGAATATGGTTTCCATTTCAAACGCAACCAGCCGTACGTATGTGCGTGTTGCCATGGCCACATCGAGAGCAGCCACGCCGCCCAAAGTAATTCCATGCTTGATCGATGCTTTCGAAACAGCGGCGCACGAAACATGAAAGCAACTGTAGCTGTAAAAAGCTGAAGGGTAGAAGCAAACCAAAGGATAAAAAAAGAGAAAAAACCCCCCGCAAGGCGTGCAAAACCATAAATATTTGATTTTCAAATTAGGCAGCCGTACAGAAACATTCGTCGATTTGATATGTAATGTACGGCACGCCGTATGTACCGTGTGTGCCCAGTGGCATGGCCACGGGTTGCCACGTTTTGGTGCACGATTCAGCGTTTTGTTTGATCTTCTAACGCCTTCAGCGCACCTTTAATGTGGGTTCGTTTGGAATGTGTGCAATATTTTCCGCATGAATGATTAATTACAATCGAACGTCATTAGTGTACACTGCAGGTTGTTCGAGTTCGTTTGAGGAAAAGAAAAAATGTAATGCATTGTTACATACATGCAACAGCTCGCCCTAAGCCATTTCACCGAAAAGCACTCATAGCTGGTATAACACGGTGGACAAACAACAAAGCAAATAAACAAGTATCCTTTTATTTATCCCGTAAAGCACAACGAAAACACAATACACCAGCAAAAAGATAAATCTTCAATTCAGTTCGCTCCAGCGTCTCGAGCAAATAAACAAAAAAAGGCTCCATCATAGTCCGTGAATCAAATCGAGGGTGTTTCTACAAAGTCCATCACCACCAGCACAACCTTTCAGCAGGCACGGAACCTGTGTCTGTGTGTGTGGGGCAGCGGAAGGAAAGCAAAAACCATGACAAAAAAAAAGACTCAAACAAAACGATGCCCCAACGGATGTTGGGTGTGGACCCACAACACAAAAACCCCGTCCGCGGCCGCCCGGAGGTGCTCCGGAATCGGAATGCGAATGCTGATGCGATCGATCAGGGCGCTATTTTTCCTTTTATTTATTTTCTTCTACACACGCCCACACGACCGCTGCCTTCCTTCGTGCACGGATTAGTGTTCTAGGAATCTTAAGCAGCAGAAAAAATGCTGTTTACTGTTTTGTTTTTTTTTTGCTGCTACTGGAGAAGTAGAAGGAGGAATGAAAAAAAAAACAAAGATTTTGCAAGCCCTGGTTTAAAACAGACAAAAAAACGCAGCTTGAGAAATGAAGAATTAGCTGCTTGTGATGTGGGGAAAATTGCTAAGCGACCGGTGAAGAGCGACAAGCATCTTCCGATTGAAGCGTACCGCAACCCTTTAACAACAGGGCCGAACGCATATGGTGGCAACACACACACACACACAAAGCAAAATGAGCAAACTGATGCCTCCCAACGCCGGCTGACATTGATGCCTTTGCCGCATGAAATTAAGAACCTGCCTCCGGGGCACTACGGGCCGCTTCCCTGTCGATCAATCCCACCCAACCGAAAAAGGACACGCTTCTCTGGCGATACGGCTGCTAGCGGCAAGGTAGATTGGCGATGAAATGAAAACCTGCTTAATCGAATCGAAATAAAAATACGTTCCTTCACAGATCATTTTGCCTGCCAAAGCCAATATTCCTCCTCCTACCCTCGGTGCCGCGTCAGAGTGAGAATAGATTCGCAGAAGGGTCGGAAAATAGTAGACACTTCGTCTGCCATTTCCGGGCGTCCGATTCGCTTTGCTTTTGCTTCTTTGTGTGTTTGCTCTGTGCGAGGAAAAGCAAACGACACGCGCGCACGCCAAGACACGATGTGATCTGTTTGAGCTCTCCATCTTTTTTTTTTGTCTCTTTGTCTGTCTCGCTTTTAAGATGAACGAAAATGGAACAACAACAAAAAGATTAGCAGAGAAGGCAGTGCTTGCAGTCTTTTGGATTTGGATAAGTTTTGTGTGACATTGTGTTCGATTTTTCCTTGAATATTCGCACAGCACGGGGACAGTGCAAAGGGAAGAGCAGAAGCGGGTGGGGGAAAAACTAGTACTCTGCGTTGTACGTCAAACGTGTACAACACAGCCGGAAACGATGGGAAACAACAACGACAGCCAAAAAAAAAAAGCATTTCTCCGAACATCTTCACAAGCCCATCAAACCCACTTACCGAAGGCTGTCATTATTCCATTTCTTCACTAAGCTTCTGCTCACCGTATGTGTTGTGTATATGTGTGTGTGTGTGTGTCACTCTGTATGTGTGTGATAAAATGTTTACTCAAACAGATCTTGCACCATGTTTTCCCACTGCTTGCCGTGTTGCTTGTTACCGATTTTGTGCAGAATGGTTGCTCGAAAATTGATACCTTCCTATCAACAATTCATGGTGCAGAAAAGGAAACGCGACACGAAACGTCTGTGCACGAAATGTGCACACACACACACACACACACACACACACACACACACACACACACATGTACAGGAAATGTTTCGGATAATCGAGCAACTGATAGAGCCCGGGGCGTAGTGGCGGATGTAGGCTGCTGGCTGTAGTGCGAGAAAGAGACAGACAAGGTGGAATAAATAATAAATCATTTGCGAATCGATCGTGAAAGAAAACCGTTAACAGGGGCCGACCTCAGCCTCCGCCCGGCAATGGGCTCGTTTTCATCATCATCATCATCAAACTTCAAGCTAACCGGAGCAGCGATATGCGATTAACAATTGTTTGACGAATAATATGTGACCATTAACTTTTAGTTTTTTTTTGCTCATTTTGCATTGTTGTTTGAATCTTTTTTTAATGGTTGAGAGCCTTTTTTCGAGCATGGTTAATTTGTCATGAAAAGATTCGTTGAAAAAGGATTCAATTAATCACAGGCAATAAACGATAAAACGTTTAAATGGAAATACAATGTATCAGGAAAGGTTTTTTTTACTTTCAAAGCAGAAATGTTGTGAAGAATGACTGCAATATCTTAGGCAATGGAAAGAATAGATGAGTTTTATGTGAAAAATGAATCACTTAAGGGATAAACTACGCCCTCATGACATAATACGTATGCTATTCGTGTAACAATATAAAAGTCATTCTAAATAGCAATAAGTCCTATAGCATCTGACTTACAGGGTTTTCCAGGAGTTCTCATAGTTGCAGGACACTTCCTTGACTCTTTCCTATGTGAAGTGAACTTTATATGACAGAATTTGGACTCTATGGCATCCTTTTTGGACAGACTTCTTGGAAATTCCTGTTGGATTTGTCCAACAAGTGTGCTATAGAGTCCATTTCCCATTACATTAAGTTCATTTCCGGTAAGAAGGAGTCAATAAAGTGTCCCACAGCTATGAGAACTCCTGGAAAACCCTGTATTGCTATTTATTGTATTATTTTATAGTAACTCACTCCACCCAGCTTTTTCAATATCATCTGATTTTTAGTAATAAATTTGTATGCAATATCTATACTTTCTAATTTGAAGTATTCTGTTTATGTGCATATTTTTAAATAAATCTCAATGTGCATAGCTTAATCTTATAATTTTAATATCTTTTTTATGTTTCCTTTATCATTATTATTTTATCCTTATTTTTCACTTTTCATTAAATTTAAAAATACTTTAAATTTGGCAACATAATTTTTGAAGTCACTTTCCGCTGCAAACAGCATTATTCACCGCTTGAGAATTGCTTTTTTTTAATAGCTCAATTATATCTTATTTTCCAACCAGAATTTGTGTACACTTCAGTTGGAAAATGCTTTCCAACATGACGTTCAAACCCATATGAAAGATTTTTAACATTATTGCGATGTAAATATGAAATGGGCCTGTCTGGTGGTACAGTCGTCAACTCGTACGACTTAACAACATGCCCGTCATCGGTTCAAGCCCCGAATGGAACGTGCTCCCATACATAGGATTCGCTATAAGAAATAAGTAAGTCACTGAAAGCCGAGCCCACTAGTGGTACAGGCAGGCCTTGACTGAGAACGGTTGTTGTGCCACAGAAGAAGAATAAATATCACATAGTTAAGCAATTGCATAAAATCTCGCGAGCGCTTAATAATGATCCTTACATTGACAACTGACTGTAAACATCCTTTGACATATTTCCGCACAGACGTTTGAGTCTGTTCATTTTATTTTGTAGCTGATCCAGATTACACAAACAGATCAAAAGATATTACAGGGTTTCTCACGATTTATTGGTTGGTTCTCATCTATTTTTGGTGGGTTCCCATATTTTTTGGTGCGTTCCCACGATTTTTTGGTCAGTTCCCATGATTTTTTGGTCCAATTGTATTGATATCCAATAGGAAAATACCAATAAATTATGGGAACTGACCAATAAATCGTGGGAAACCCTGTATTTAGATAAAATTGTCCCGTTTACGTCGCTACTACTACTTTTCACTTTATTCCGTTTATACATGAAACTAAAGTTTGCATTTTTACTCTTCCACGAATACTATCAACCATTTTGCAAAGCTCCTCCCAGCTTATCCGAGCTTTTGTGCTTGATTTATTCACACTCCATTTTGCTTCGTGTACCGTGTACCGTTCCGTATCTGTATCTAATTGGTTCCCGGCTGGAGCAACAGTTTCTGCAGGGCGATCGCTCTTTAATATCTCACCACACACACACACACACTGTCTGTCGTTGCTGTCCTTTCAAGAGCGCCGCCTGAAGTGGTGGTTTGCAGAATCTGTGTCTAGTTCTCCCCTTTTTGTGCCGTATGTATTTCCCGCTATGTATGCTGTGTGTGGGTATGTGTGTGTGAGCTTGGAGCACTATTATTTGTCCCCGGAAAAGTGGACGCATAACTAATGAAAATGTTTTCCCATAAAAAAAACCCCACCGCCAACTACTTTCCGGGCTAGTTTTCGCTATAGCACGGGCTCTGCCACTATTTTTTGTTGTTGATCAAGCTCAGACAAAATAGTTTTACATTGCTGCTGGTTGTTTCGAAATTGCGCGAAACTGTTTCTCTGTTTAAAGAGTAAAAGTTACTGTTTTGAGTGGTATCTGACGCGCACTGTAATAGCCCTTTGAGTACGGCATTCCCGTCTTTATTTGCATTTGATTTCTTCCACAAACACATCATTTAGCACTACGCAAACAGTGTTTAAGCTTGCGAGAGCGTGCCTACCTTGACACTGGCACACACCACACACACAATTTAACCTTCAACGTCATGTGGCTTCCATCTTTCACGCTACCGCTTCGCAGAAGGCACATCCCTCGGAAGGCTAATGTTTTTGGAGCAAGCATTGAAGAATCATAAGCGCGTCAGAGTGTGTGGTTTGTCTTGTTGGAGATGAAACAGAACCAAATCCAGTTAGCATGATGTCTTCTGCCAGCTGTTGGACACTCTGTTCTGGGTACTGCTGCATTATTAGCAAGCTTACAGTGAGATATACTTCATCAAGTGCATTGAAAGCCATAAAGGATAAAAATAATAATAAGAGATGAGTTCCGAAGAATTCAAATTGGTTTTAATTGCATTTTAAATCAATCAAAACTCTGTAGGAAACGGATTCGAAAATCAGTAGAAATCAATACCAACCACGTTGCAGTTTCCGCCCACAGTGCTGTGCATGGCAACATTTTGTCTTAAAATAGAAATAAGTTTCACTACCGTTCGGAAGGCTCGGTATCATAACTGTACCATTATTTCATCCTTGCGCACCATCCTACACACATACACCCAACAGGCAAAACACCGTCATATTCCGACTGGAACGGTTCGCTCCAACAGGTCGGACATTAGCATGATAGCGCAGAGCAGATCCCTGGCAGAAGATGCATTGTTGCTTTTTTGACACATACACATGAGACGTCATGGGCTGATTGTATACAAGGGAAAAGGTCACCACCAGCACCAGGAAACACAGCCGGGCGTCATCGTCGTCGAGGGGACGGGCGACCTAAATCGGATAAAATGTTTTACTTGTACAGTCGGTCGGCTTTTGGTAACGGTTTTCGGTTACGGTGTAGCGTGTTATGTTAAGTGGAAGGCTGGCAGCCTGTGTGCTGTACGGCTGTATGGTGCTTGTTTATTTGGATGCAGATTATGGCTCTGGTGAAGTTGATGACATTATGCTGGGGGAATTGAAGAACCACACAGACCGACACACACACACAGAGGCACAAGTGACACAGGCTGCTTATTATAGATAGCGGTGGAGACAGGGATTCATGACTTCATGACGCCGCACGGCTGCTTCCCGGCGGGAGACAAAGTTTGAAAAGCTATTTTAGACACACACAAAATCGCTCGGATTGTGGTTTGGTATGGGTAAAGCGACTTAATAAAGTTTTCTTGAGATTTTGTTGGTGAGCGAGAGTTTTTGGGGCAGGGTAGCGAAACGAGAGCATGCGGCCTTACGGGTACGCTTGTGCAGCAACACTTTGAGTGTAATCTAATGAATACTTAAGATTTGAAATATAAACTTAATCTCGTATTACGCTCAATACTTTATGGGCATCTTGTCGAACAGTTCTTCTTTTATACACATAAAATACATTGTTATTTTGAATTTATTACTCATTTTAATAACAAAATAGTGTTGTTTGGTTTATGAAACATTCAAAATGTTATGTTTATGCACAAGCCCATTTTTTATTTTTTCTTAATTCTTGTACTATTTTTATTTCACTCACTTAGTTCCATTTCTGTAAAACACGAAACTTACTTTGACACGTTTGTATTAGTACTGGCATAATATTGATTTTGATGGCCCTATGAAGCTGCAGGGTGGCTGTTGGTTTTTGGGTTTATACATTAATATTTCGAATATAATTTCAAATAAGAAAACACATACGAATTAGAAGGAACTAAACCATAGGATATAGATAAAACTACTTGACTAATTTAGACTGCATGAAATGAACTGCTCGAACTACACGAATGAACTCTGTGATGAATTATGTAATCTTCATATCAAATTTATACTAAACTAATATCACAATCCAGCACTTTAGTGAATATATTTCACAGTGGCCTATGTTTTCCATATAATTTTAAATATAGTGATTTTATACATAAAAAAGGGAAGTGGAGGACTTAAGCTTTGTAATGATATGTTTTTGGATATAAAATTCGCTTTATCCACTGATAATCAGCATTTGAAAATTTACTCTAAAATTTTTTGTTTACGTTTCGTTTAGCTTGAATTTGACAAATCATGCTTGGCAATGTGGTAAATAAAGTGTTAAGGCCGGGCTACATTGTTCGTACTCCTGAGTGTAATTTTTGTGAACGCGTACGCCACCTAGCGGCGGCGGGTCGAAGCTAGAGGCTGGTATAATTTATCTGTCAAAA
>VTWG01004265.1:0-14705 GCA_008817895.1 Anopheles fontenillei | reverse complement strand
CATAGAAGATTGACATTTAAATACGTATTGAGACCTCGGGTAAGCAGAAAATTCAGCAGAGAGATATATTGATAACTATGTAGTTATCAAGATGTCACAGTTGTATGTTCTATTAAGGATTTCCAAACATGTTTTTCGAAAACCAGTTTAATTGAGGTTCTACATACAGATATCATTTTCCAAATAATTACAGAGTAGAAAGGAATTTCTCCAACAATTACATGGCCACTTCCACACGCAAACACAAATAAGGTCCATAAATACAATCCGGGGTTGAATGCCAACCCCACCGAAAGTGCTTCAGTTTACGTCCATTTTTCAAACACGATTCTATCTTATCTCTCCAGCCGTCGCCAACGCCAAGTCCCCAACACGCCCCAGGAATTGCACACTAGCGATTGCGCAAAACCCCGTGTCCCAGCGTCGCCTCGTCGTGCATGCACAGTCTAGAAATTTGCGTTAAAAAAAAGCTTTGGTCGAATCACGCCACTTGAACATACTGCAAGTCAAAGCCAGACAACGAAGAAGGCGCTTTCTTCCAAAAAGGTTTGGCTTTGGAGGTTCTCTACTAGACATTCCAACACACAAACACAAGCGAGCGAGCGCGGTAGAATTTGATTGTGTACAATTAATTTTAATCGCAACTTACCCCTTACCACTCCCCCCAGAGCCGATAATGTTATGCACAATCTATTAATATGGGTCTGATTGAAGCTGCAAGTGGCGGGAACGGGAGTAAACAAAATACCCGCCACCAGCACACTTTGCTTGCTTCCATAATTGTCCCCACAATCGGTCTCGGTTTTAATTATCGAACAAACTTGGTGTTGGTGCAGTTCCGATGCGAACAACAAAACAAATCTGTATGCGGGTGTGGGGTGTGCCAGGTTCAAGAAGGAGGGGGAGAAGTAGGTTCGTTTCGCGCGTTGCTTCTAATCATTCTACCACGACGATGCTTCCAGAACTCACCCATTTGACGCATGATCGATCAGTGTGTGTGTATGTGTGGTTCGTGTTTGAGTAACAAAACATACTCTCCACACAACCACCGATTGATGACTAACAAGTAACACGACAATCAGTACTAAAGACCCAAGCAGAGGAGACAACCGGAAAGGAAGTAGTTGAGACGTGTGTGTGTGTGTGGTTGTTGATTTTAAATCGAAAGCGAAAAAGTAGAATTTCCGCCAGCGAGCACAACAAGCGGAACTCATGTTATGTTGTGTGTATAAAAGCACTCTACTTGAACTATTCCGACGGACGGAAGGTTTGGCGGTACTACACAGGAGGTAGAGTCAAGCACACGATTGTCCTCCCTGCTAGTGACGCAAATCGTGGAACAGTTGTGCATACACAATACGCAATACAAACGCCTCACAAAACACGCCATTGATGGCGTATTGTACCGTTTGCCGACGCTCACACCACCATCAATGGGACACACACCAGTCTGGGGACACACTGGCACTGAAAGAGAGCCGGGGACGAAGTGAGGAAAGCATCCTGACAAGAGCTCCCCCGGGAAGTCAATTACAAATGCACCCACACGGCCGGAGAACTCCTACTGCTTCGAGGCCACAATCAGCTAGTGGGTGACGGCTAGAGAGCTCCAGAGGAGACGATAGTGATGGAATGTTTGCCTTTTTTGGAGTTTCAACAATTTGCAACACTTTGTTGATATTGTAGCAGTGCTACAACCTATAACAAATGAAATACTTTCCTGACAACATTCTCTAGCAATCCTGGTGCTAGGTCCTACATTCTACTTGCCACTGCTTGGATGCTTTCCAGTGGCAGGGATTTACCACTGGAAGTAATGTTATTCTTTCTAGGAACGTGCAATAAAACCTTAAATATCGAATTAAAATTCAATCAATCATTGGCATTGATCACCCCATTCCACACACTTTTCAACCGTGAAGTGTGCAACAGTGCGTTTCCTACCATCGCACCATGACGTCATTGGACGTAGGAACGGGAGATTTCCAATTGGATGCCACACGCTGATAGGACAAAGCTGCACCAAAACAACCCACACAGCATCTACGTAACCTACGTAGTAATAGCTCGAATTGCCTTGCTCTAGTGAAAATCCAGCTCTCGGTTGCAATATTGCTGCAACATGATTGCTCTCTCGCTCTCTTTTCATTGGGGTTGCAAAATTACATCTTCAGCAGCTCACGTAGGGGGATATAGGTCACTCGCGAGAGAATGCAGCTGTAATCACGTCCTATTGGAATCACAAGCGGCAGGATAATCGAGCATAGTGGAGGATACACTGTACAGTGAAGTCTCTCTAAAGGTGAACCTGGAAGGGCTTAAACTTCCGAGAATGTGATCTTCTTCTTTGAGCACATATTGGAATGTTTATGACCTTCATTCAACGGTTCAACTTATGCTAACTTAGAGAAAGGAGTCTTGCGAAGACATTATTCTTTAGAGATACATAAACTGTGTCGCAAATGCCAAGATCTTCAAAAAGGCCTCATTTTACACAACCAATTCAGCTTGAAATGACTATAGATTAGAGAGACACTGCACTGTATTTGCATCAGCGCATCCCCTTAGTCATTAGCTAACCGCCCACCATCATCGTCATCATCATTCTAAGTTTGGTCTGTTTCTTTCGCATTGCACACTACACCACAACAATGTCATGCAAGTGGGAAGAAAGCAAAAACAGCAAATCGTTGCGCAACAAAACGGAGTGATGAACGCTGTAAAGCAAAGCGGTGAAAGCGATTACGCGCGGATTCACCGTTGATTCACCAGCGCCACACCACACTGTTTGATGGAGAGCTTTTACTGGTCCGTGGATGAGAGGAGTAGAGGTTGATGCTTCTCACATGATGGTCGGATGGAGGATCCCTGTAACATTTCGTGCGCACAAATGGTGGGCGCTAGATGCATCGGGGTAGAGTGTAAATTGTCTCTATTAAAGGGAGATTGTGAAATGCTAGCGATTACACCCCCACTCATGCGGGGTGAAATGAAGTGCATGATTTTATACTATTAGTACATGGCATGTTGGTTCTAGTGATGATATTTCACTTTGTGGCGAAAGTATTGCTCTAATCCTTATCAAATCCTTTCACATGGAACTTTAACATTTTTGAATGCTCACATCTCAAATATAATAATTGAGCAGATGTTCAAGTATTAGTCGAATAGTGAAGATGTCGCATAAGTTTACTTCAACATAAAAGAGCCAGAGTTTTATAAATTCTGAATATGTCTCCAATTCATAACCTTAAGGGATTCCGCTTGAACTTTGAGGAACATTATCCAAAATTAAGACCAATAGAACAAAAACTGAATCGTTCCCTTTATTAGGTCTTAATACTCCAAAATAAACTTGCAGTCAGTTTTAGCTGCATGTGGTAATATAGAACTGCTAATTAATTGGATTGTGATTGTGTCATGAAGACAATTCAGGGAGGAGCATAAACACAGGAATCTCCAATGTAGAATAACTTGTTTTGTTCAGTTTTTTGGTTTTCTTATGTCGTGAGTTTTCAGAAGATCATCAGGATTTTCAGATCCTGATAATCCTTTAGGTCAGAAGACTAAAAACGTAGAAAATATTATGCTATCGATAACATCATGATTAGCCGGTGCATAGCCAATAATTCTGAATAGGTTATAATGTTTGTTAATTCTAACCTAAACCCAAATCTAGGACCTTATTTCGGTTCGTCCTCATGTTTTCAATTTTGAAAATCTAAACCGATTTGAACAAATTACTCCATCTTTCCTTCGAAAACGTCAAATCCTATTCAAACGATAGCAGCAAAATCGTAAAAGACATAATGGATCAGATTCTTGTCGGTGTGTTGCCGTTGTTGAATCGTTGATTAAAGACAAGCGATCGTAACTGTCGCTTATAATCCATCAGCAACCAGCAGCAGCAGCAGCAAAATGAACCCAGCACGTAAGAGCAATTCTTGCCCCATTACCCCATCAATTATTACTATTGCGCATCTTGCACAGTGTCACCCCCGCGCGCGCGTGAACGTGAAGCAAAATTCCGACCGGCCGCCAATGGTTGGTGCGATGGTTTTGCGAAACATATATATAGACCTCAGCTGTGTTACATCGATCGTTTCCCGAGGGAGAAAGGATCGCCTTCCGCGCCCAAGGAACACCACCTTACTCTACTACTCCCGGGGCCCTGGTCGCAGAGTGTCAATGTACTACACACAGCATTTGCGCACAGACGAAAACTGACACAGACACACACATGAAAGAGCCCCGCGGCGAGAGAACTCGATCCTCCTTCACGCGCGCTAGTCGATTTGCAAATTCGTTACAAGCGGATCTGTTTTCTCACATTTGTTTTTTCGCTTGTTCTATACTACCTCCACACAAATGCTCCTTCACAGACACACACACAAAGGGTGGCCTACGGTCGGCCCGGTTAATATACTACTAGGTCACCTTTAACGTGAGATACGATCTACTGAAGTCGCCACCGGCACCGCCACTCGATGGGTGTCGATCACCACCACCACGCCGCCATGCTCCGGGGGTCTTTGCGCCGCCTTCACGGGCCTCCCATTTTCTCGCGTGTGTTTTGCTCGCGCGTACCACACTGCAACGTGATACGCCCGGACGATCTTCTCGCCGGACCGTTCGCGCACTAGTAGGCGCGCGTACTTTGCCTTTGCGCGCTTGTGCGTCGTGATGGTCTCATCAGAACATCCGCGGAGCGCCCCGTGATGCGAACGTGCGAAAATAGATCGCACAAAGCCACGAACAAAACAAAAACAAACCGCAAAACATTCGCCCCCAAAACTGTAGCAAAAAAAAAAGAAAAGAAAAACAGTCCAACCGGCCCCCATTCTGTTTGTTTTCGCGATCGTTCTACGCGATCTTGTTCGCGTGATCGATTTATGAAGGATGTTTTTTTTGTGTGTGTATTTTAATGACGTTCTACGTTCGCATTCGCAGCAATGCTGGAATAATTCTCTGTTCAGCTATAAATCAAACCGGGATGATTAACTGGTTTTGTTTTGTTTTCTAGCGCATCACGAACAAAGACGCAAATGTTCGCAAACACACAAAAAAAAACGTCCTTTTAAGCAACCCTTATCAAGTGCAACTCAGAAGAAGCAGACCATCAACAGCTCGATAGAATTCACACCAAAAGGTGCGATAAAAAACAACCACTTGCCAATCAACAATCACCTGCATGTCTAGTGCAGATGCGACCATTCTGGCCCTGGTGACGGCAGAGCAAAGCATGCAAACTAAAAGACCACCTCGCATACGTGAGAGCGAGAACCCAGGGGTAAGATAACCAGGACGGAGGCTTAAATCAACCGCAATATGACAAACGTCACCCCCGCAAGGTGAATGAAGGTAGATAACACACCACAAAAATATTGAAACAACCCGAGGGCAACGTGAATCATCACTGTTCGTCTGTTCGTGCCGTCGTCTTCGTTATTGAAAGAGGGGGCTTTAGGTGAGTAACTGGGTAAATGTTCGCATTGCGCAGGTTCTGTGATACAAGATAAATGTAATGTAATTCTGATTATAGTGAGATCACACTGGACACTTACACTAAAGGACAGGCGTACGTACGGGCAATGATCGACCCCCTCCGCCTTGTATATGAATATCCTTGAACTCCTTCACGACTTGTTTTTTGACGATTGGACACAGAATTGGGGTACAATAATTACATTCGGCGCACTTTCAACTGTACACTCAGAATCTCTGCTTAGGTTCACCGTATCATTCAGATCACAGTATCAGTTCACCAAACACTGCGTATGGACGCTCATGTAACGCTCTCCTTGAAGAACGCTTCCTGTGCACTGACGGTTCGGCGACGAATGGTTGCGTCCTGTTCGCGGTGGTGCGCGGAAAGCAGGACAACCACAACAACGCTCTGCACCACTGCTGCCGGGTGCAAACAGTAGTACGATCGGATGCTGACGATGGTCAAGATGTCGTCGGGACAGTGCCCCTTACTGTCAATCATGTAAAGGAAGAGGAACCTCCGTATGCTTTTTCCCCTTGTTCCCACACTCTATTGGGACGGTTTTTTTCTTCTTCTTCTGGTCCTTCACTTTTGTTGGCAAATGTTTATCTCCCACGGGTGAGCTATTCTTCTCAGTATGGTTCACTTTTTATTCTGCCTATATCTCGCACGATGACGCACAATGAGAAATTATGGAAATGATGAGTAGGAAGAAGGTCGACAAAACCCACTTAGTTTGCACCGGTCGATCACACGCTAGCAACGCACAACAATAATCACTTCACTTCAGTTTAATCCCCATACAAACAAATTGAATCGTTTATTCTTCATTTTAATCAACGCTATTTAAAAACAGGGGAAGTACTATGATGTGTCAGGAGGCAAGTAACTTGCCAACAACAAAAATATCACAACACAAGTTTAGAATTTCGACGGCAAGAGGTTTGGGAATTCCCTATTCGCTCACTGTCAGGCTGATTTTAGACGTCTACGCCCGATGCCTACCAAAAAGTCGTACAAGTTCACGAAAAACCAGTCCTCCCAACGTGCATGAGGATCGTTCTACACGGAACAGAGAGATCACAAGATCCGTTAGATTCGCCAAGGCACAATCACTGTTTGGTGCCACTGGTAACAAGATGCTTATCAGCGATCCAATTTCCTGCCGTACGATCTCAGCTGTGAACAAGTACTACGCGGGCAAGCCCGGGATGTGTGCTTAGACACTGCGCGCTCTGTGCCCTGCCTACTATCAAACGCTGATCTTGCGGCTAAAGCGCGACTGACGAACCCCCCCCTTCCCCCTTCCTCGTTGGTGTGCTTGTGTGTTAGAACCTGTTCGTGGTCGTTCGAGTGGCGCGCGTGGGAGATTTCAAGCTTGATGGCTGTGACTATGACCACACACACACATGCACTCACAGTTCACACAGTTCGCGCACCAACTACTATGCGAGCGCTGTGGGAGTAGAAACCTCTCACACATACACCCGTATTGCACGTTACTTTCCGGGTTAAAATTAAGCGAACATTATTCGCAGCGCCATCCGTGCGCACTACGGCGGATGGGAAACCCAAACAACTACAGACAGTTCTGGGCGTAGTACGACGATAGATCCGGTTGTGATCGCGAGTGTGTAGTAGAACGCGGAAAGGGACTGTGGTTCTGTGTATGCGAGCGTGGCAGCTGTTCAGTAGTAGTGAGTTCGATGTTTGCGTGCGTAACCGACGGTCGGCTCGTCTACCGTAGAGTACGTCGTGTGCAATAGAACGGAACTAAGCTTCGATCGAATACGGTTAGTCGCGCTGGCGCTTGCAAAGCGTGCGGACGTGCGTGTTGGCTGCGCAGTGGCAAGACGATGAATCTGACGTAGGTCGTATGTCTAACTTTGTTTCTTGGATCTGACAGAATGAAGATCTTGATATCTTATTTAGATACGAATATCATAAGAATAGAAATTTTAAGAATACGAGACTGTTTATCTTAGAACCTAAATTTCCAAAAATGTATATATCTTTACGTTCTAATCTCAAGATGTTCCGATACAAGAATGATACTAATATATTCCTGAGGTAGCCAATTCTGACACTCCAATAAAAGTAATCCCTCTAAACACCTTGAAGATCTTTCAGAATTGTTGTTTTGGTTACTATCGCTTTGCAAAAGCTATACAACCACAATCAGCTAACACGCAATATAAATTACCCGGTCACGCTCCACCTCCGTTCAATACAGTAAAGAATCCGGATGTACCTTTCCGCTCGGATCACTTCCACGCTATTCGTCCGTGCAACGTACCACAATCACATACCCACCCAGTCAACAGATAGTACTGGAATGTATGAAGTGGCCATAGCACCACTGTAGCAATCTTATCAGCAAACAGCGACAAGAAGATACTTTTTTCTCTGAACCAACGAACTCCAACGAAAGAATTTTTCCATTGCATAGCATTGCAGATAGTGGATGTGCATTGAAACATGAAAAAAAAGAACTGGAAGTTGTCCCAGCGCATCTTAAGTACGCCACAGTACGCGTTTGCTTTATCAAACCTAACATCTGCCCAACGTTTGATGCCGTTCGAACGATCGAACGTACGACATAGAGGAGTTCGAGAAACTTCCGCCCTTACATGAAGTCGTAAAGTGAAGATCACATGTCGGAGAGAGGGGGGAGCAGATCTGGCGTCTATCTCCAACGACAATTCCCGAAACGATTGCCATATGGTGGTGTGCATAGCGACGCCTTTGGTTCGTCTTCTCGATCTCAGCAGCTTTAATTTCCCCCACTCGTCAATCATCATGATGGCAAAAGTCGCACCCAAGCCAAAACACTCAAACAACAGAAAACCGAATGCCGCTAATGACGCGACGAATACTACTCAACGGTGATTCGTGTTGTGTGTTTTGTACGATGGTGCTTCGCAGCAGCCAGCATTCTTTGGCGCTCTGGACCTCAGGTGGTTGTAAGTCAAATGGTTTGGGTTTTGTTTTGTTTGCACTTCTGAGCGACTGTTGAAGCTTTGCCAAAAGATCTTACAAGACAGAATGCGTTGCAGCGTTTGCGTGATGTACAGGATTTATTTACAGCGTGAATTTGTGGGTCATTTGGAATTTGGATGTGCAAAGCCGTACTTAGGAACAAAATCAAAGTGGGTTATTCCACTCCAAAAGATGTAAAAAATGTTAATTGAAGCATGAAACTACATGCTTTCTGAAGATCACTTCAACTTTCCAGAGCAACACTACTAATGCATCCTCTAATGCACGGTTGACAGGTTGTTGCGCTTGTCACCACGATTCTAGCCATTTGCCAACTGCAGTACTGCGCTGTGATGTGTTAAGAACGTCAACCGCTGATTGATTTGAGGATGTGTCGGTCAGTCTGTTCTAGCTGCGACATCAGACATCAGAAATGATGCAATTCAAAGCGAGCATTTGCCTATTTTAGGAAGCACAGTAAAGGTCCTAATGGAATTCCATTTCATCAAATGATATAATACAGAACCTAACCTAATAAAAATGTTACTTCATGTGACAAACTGTCTATCTACTTCTCCTTTGCTTATCTTTTTATACAAACGAACGTGCAGTTTGTCACACAACAAAGCACGCAAAACTACAATCTTGCATGTTTCCGCTAGGAAAACCCCATTCGATCATAAACCTACCCTACATTTGTACCGCAAGTCAGCACAGGCAGCAATAAAAACACCACCGCCTCGATCACATGATCTCCGCTCCTCGGGGAAGGGGAGAGATGGCACATGCTTTTTATGTTAGTAAACAAATAAACCCTCCGTGGTACCAACCGTACAGATTGTTGCGCTACTTTTTCTAGCGCTGCGCTGTTGACGGTAAGAAATGTTCAAATTGCATGTGTTTTTATTTTCTCTGTTGTATTCTAAAAGCATGCAATATTTTCGCTTGTGAGACACAAACCCCCGGGGGCGCAACAACCGGACCGGCCTTGAAATGGGTACGAAATTGGTTTAAAATTAACCACAAACAGGGGAGGAAATGGTTTCTCTCAGAATCTAGAAGAGGGTAACAAAATAATAGTGTAAACAAACCACATTTTCTGCAACCGAATGTACATTTTCCCATTGCAGTGGGTTGTGTTGTGCATGGTAAATGATTTTACAACTAAACTGAACACTGTTTAGCTGGCGCATGCCAGCTAGTTTCATTTGGGATTGAGTATAAAGTAGGAAAATAAGGCAAACGTGGATCATAACCGCTAGTAGCGATCGGGTTACAACCCTGAAAACCGACCCGCAGACATGTCAGTCAAAACATTTGCAACGAGACACTGACTGGGGGCACGTTGTCTCTTACTATAAAACAAAACAGACAAGCGACCCGTTATGAAGGACTTTGAACCTGCAAACTGTGTGTATTTATTTGTTCTCCGTCGCAATATTTTATAACTAAGCTACTTTTGAACACTTCAAACTTGCATATGAATAAGTTGCAAAGACGACTACGATACGTTTAATAACATAAACAGCACATGGAAGGTATGATGTTCAATATCACTAACAAGTTAATATCGTTAAGCCTTCATCCATTGTCCAACCCAATCCACTCTATCTCTTAGAACGCCTGACGGGCGCATGTGTCATCTAATCTAAGCTACCTGGTCGCGTTGTGAAAGCAATAACTCACTCGAATCCCGGTTCGCCCGCAGTCGATACACACTTGACTTTGACGCTGCAAAACTGCCGACACATGACACAAACCACCACCCACCCCCAGAGCCCAGCTCGCCCAAGGCGAGAGACGTAATAATCGCAACGGCGTGCAAAAGCAACGTGCTACCCTTACTTCGCACCTGCTTCGCCCCATTTTGCCCCTTTCTACTTGTCTTTCTACACCACAAAACCCATGCCCATGCCCTTGCCGGTGCAATGGAAAAGGTCGCGGACACGAGCATCTATCCAGCGTGTGTTGCGTGGTTCTCGTTTGGCGATCGCACAACAAAAAAAAGGTGAACAAAAAAGCCAAACGTCAGGAGAATAAACGTGATTATTACACACAAACCGGATATGCAACACGCACACACGCGCGTGGAATAAACGGAAACATTAGAGAATCAGCTCCGTCAGCTGTGGTTTGCCTCGTTACTCTTCCACGTTCCGGCACCGTTAAGTGATCGATTGCGGTTAGGCCGTGCTCTAATGTGTCGCAACACGAAGGGAAGGAGATAAAAAGGATGTTACGTTGGCTGTTCCACTTTAATAGAACAGCAAATAGAACTGAAGCTGAACACAAAGATGCCATATGATTATTAATATTACTATTATTTGTATAGGGTTTTCCAGAAGTTCTCGCCAGAAGCTGTGGGACACATTATTGACATTAAAATGACGTTAAATGAGCTTAAAGTAATAGGCATTGGACTTTAAAGCTTTCTTATTGGACAAATCCGATAGGAATTTCAAAAGAGCTTGTCCAAAAAGAGTCCCTTAGAGTCCAATTTCCACCATATCAAGTTCACTTCTAATAAGAAAGAGTCAAGGAAGCGACCAACAGCTATGAGAACATGATTAAAGGACACTATCAATTAGTCAAACAGTAATACTTTTATGACTTGTTTGTGATTTGGCAGAGGATTGACATTCGAAAATCCAGAAACTGATTTTATCTTAAATTATTCATTTAACATGCCAAAAGGAAATCACCAAAAGGACACTGTAACAACATGACAATTCTAGTCATAGGTGTACTAGGCATACTTGGAAAGCCTAACAAAAAAAAACCCAACTTTACTCGTTTAAAAAACGTTAAACGTATCAGAAGAAGCAAAATCTTCATCCTTCATATCGTCATGAGAGGTTTTATTGCTAATATGGAAGAATGCACAAGTATGTATTGAATTTGTAAAGAGATTCAAACATTATCTTCAAAGTTCCTAACAACTTTTGATTGGTATAATCGTTATCAACACATTCCACATACTTACTTGTAAGAATGTACTACTTTGAGATATATTTAGATTTCCATTCATATTGCACTAATAAAAAAAATCAATTACTTATAAAGAGAGGTTTAGCTTAGAGCCTCCTTGAGGGCAAGGCTAACCGCTGCTGCTCAGTTAGCTAATAGGAAAATCAGCCACTGATTCCACCCCTAAAACCCATTTTCCATTTTTGTAACATTCTAAAATATAACCAAATATTCTTCCCAGCACATGATCGGGACTATTCTCTTCCTCTCGCTCTCTGATATCTAATCAACACCGAAGCATCCATCATCTCAGTATCAATGATTCATCAGCGAAAGCAATTAGCAGCCCTTTGGTCGGTAGTGCAGACACGAATTAAAACCTAACTGCGCCATCGTGCCGCGCTTTTTGCAAAGGTGCAATTGACATTGAGAGCGTCATTTTCACACCACCACCACCCACCACCCCGCGTCCATGTTCACTCACTGTCAATCGATACGAGGAAACGACCGGAAAGGGTGAAAAAATAGAACACACAACGACACGGGGTTTAACCTTTCGCTCCCTGGCAGGACTTAACTGCGCGACCCGCCCTTAAAATAAATCACCAATCCTTCCTTCTTCGTGGGAGCAGGGGCTCGTGCGGCTCGTGCAACGGGATGAGGCTTCTTACCCTTGTGGTCACACACAAACACACCGCAGGCGCGGGTCTCCTATAGGGCTTGCGGAGCCACGGGACACACACGCGCGGCCAAGATTAGCAGCTCCGCGCGCGCGCGCCATTACCACCTGGAGGTCGGGGTGCATCGGACCGATGCAGATATTGGCGTGTGCTGCCAGTATATATAGATCGTCAATCATAAGACGAAATAGACGAACACACACACACATACATACTGGGGCGATAATTTAAGCATTCGTGTTTGAGCGCGAGAGTTGAAAAGCTGTTTGGCGTTGTAAAAAGAAACAAAAAAGAAAAACCGCCCTACACTAGACCGATCGATCTTCATTAGTCCCAATTTGAATCCTCTTTTGGTGGGATTTTCTTTTTTTTTTTTTTTGCATGACATGTAGCATCGAACCTTCTATGATTGACAGGTTTTATGGCTTGGGGTGAGAAAGAAAAAAGCCGACGCTGCAACGCAAAACAATATTCATCTTCGGCGAAAGCATCAATATTTAAATTTACACCGCAAAGAATAATTGTTTCACATGCATCAAAAAAGCAAACTTTCCCCCCCCATTTCCCACAGCACAAACTCTGCCGCTGGGGATGCAGGGGATGATGAGGAGAAGCGCCCCCTCGCATTTGTAATTACAACCGAATGCGAATGGGGAGTCCCAGTCGAGAAGGTGGAAGTGGTTTTTTTTTTGCATACGAGTTTAGAGAACAGAACGCATACATCTCGCGCCCCATTTCCGGTCGCGACACCAATTTGCACTCGCGGATGGCAAAGAAAATACATTACACAACCCCTGGCCCGGGGACCGGACCGCTTGTCAATATTTTCCCAGATAGAAACGACCGAGCGGTAAGCCCGACAGTAGGTAACAAAAGGTCGGCAAATAAATAGAAAACGTAATAGACAACAACGTCCTCCCACTCTCCCACTGGGACGGTAATTTGCCGACACTTGGGGAAGCTTTGGCGTTTGCAAAATAGACTTCATTTCGATTCCTTACTGTTTATCTCGCATTTGCACGGGAAAATGGTGTAGCGGCTCTGTTGGCCTAGTTTTGCTGACGGAAGTCTTTGTGTGAGTGTATGAAAAATCTAAAAATTCATTCATCTCTATCTCAAAACCGGCTCGCATTTGCCGTGAAGATAATTGCCACCCACTTTGTTGCTGTTGTTTAACGCACCACACACACACACAAAGTAAAGCCAGGACGCGATTGTCTAAATTTATCATTCGCTTTGCGAGTTGCGAATCGAGTTTTCTCGTCCAAGGCCACACACACACACACACACACACACCACCGTAACAGGACGCGCAGCACCGTACCGCCAAGGACAGCGGTGTGGATAAAGGCTTGAAGCTTGAAGAACCAGGAAATGGCACGGGATACGGGAAAACGGAAAATTAAGTTTGCGTGATTCTGCGTCGCATAATTGCCGCACGGAGCGAACTATTTTTAGACTGTTTTGTTGAAAAAAGCAAGAAATTTTCTCCTAACAAACAATAGAACATTAAAAAAGAGCTTAAGGTCAAGAGGACATGCTTTATATAAACTACTCAAGCAATAAACGGTGCATTTTTATTGCTGAGAATAGAGTCTCCTACAAAGTATAAACTTCCATTGTCACAAACTTTGTATTCTATCCCACAAACACCACATGTTTTTGCACATGTTTTATGTTTTTCAGCACCGTTTTCTCCATGTGCACCTAGCAAAACACACACAGCAGCAGCAGCAGCAACAAACTGTCACCAACCAAAGGTACTGAGCAACTGGCGCCACGTGCCAGCGGGTCCATTTCCTGTCCGCGTGCGAGAAGGTGTTTTTCCTGGCCCCCTCACAAACAGGCTAACGCTCAATGGAAACGATCATCAGCACTGGAGCTTTCATGAGGGCGCAATTGTCACGTTACGCCCATTACACGAGACGAAAGTCCAGTGTCGTCCAAAGGTCAAGTCGCTCGGAAGCTACCGGAATGGTGTGGAGTTTGCATTCGAAATGGAGGTAAAAACGTGACGGGAATGGTCCGTACCTAGAGAGGATAGAGATCTGCTTTCTATTATCTGTCAATTACTTCGAACGAAAAACAGCCCTCCATAATAACGAAGAATAAATGGCTATCTGGTTTGAAGTGATCTAGCTGTGGTCCTCCTTCGCTGGTCATGCAACGGAAAAAGAGCCTTTCTTTTCCCGGGGGAAGTGTTGGTAATTAAAACAATCTTCCAATAAATGAAACGATCGATCCATCATTCTAACCGCTCAATGGGATTGTAATACAGGGTTTTCGAGGGGTTCTCAATGTTTTGAGACACTTGCTTGACTCTTTCTTATGGGAAAGATTCTCATTGGCAATTTCTATTGGATTTGTCCAACAAGAGTACTATACAGTCCAATTCCCATTACATTAATTTCATTTAATGTAAGAAAGAGTCAATAAAATGTCCCACAGCTATGAGAACTTCTGGAAAACCCTGTAAAGAAGTTAGGGCTCAAAAAATTCCACGAAAAAACATTCAAGAAGGAATGTTGTAACATACAATTATTTGTACAGTCCTTCTCGCCCTCTCGCCCCAACATGGTGCATGATGTAAC
>VTWG01004264.1:0-26603 GCA_008817895.1 Anopheles fontenillei | reverse complement strand
TCGCCGCCAGATGCGCTAGTGAAAATCGAAATTACAATCAGGAGTACGATCAATGTAGCCCGGCTTTCACATTTGAACAGATCGCCCTTAGACAGATCAATACAAAGGTAAGACGTTAACGAAAAAAGATGTCTGTTATGTGAGTCTAACGCTGGGAATTGGACACTGTATCTAACTCGCACGGAAGACCTCCTACCACCCTCACCGTACTTACAGCAAAGTTATAAGCTTAGCCCCGGCCCATCAATTTGCGGGAGTAACTCTTTTGAAATCCTCACTTCCAATCTGTCATCGAGCGTTCCATCGTGGAAGCTTTTAATTGACATTTTTTCTAAAGCCTGTTGACAGTTTAAACGTACCCGTGCGTCGTAAGAAGGCAATATAACCCGATAACCGACCGAAACGGGTAAGCATACCTTGAAGATGAAATGAATCGATAGTGTCCGATTGCTAAAGCCGCTGCCACGTCGAACCGGCCGGTCTGACCCAAACGCAGCAACGATCGAATGTTTCGCCGCCAGCAGTGACCATAATCTGCACGGGGTGTATGAAGAAGATTTTCTACGCTTCTACTCACCACAACAAAAACCCACGCTAACGACGGGTCTTGTTAAAATAAAGGAAAATCTACACCGTCCACGATCTTTGCGTACCGCTGTTGACAGACCAAATTCCTCGGCAACGAGATTAATTCCTAACATATTTTTCCCTCTTCGAGGTGAAGGTGCAAGTGGCATGGACTGGTGTAATGAAAGGCTGTCTTGCTACGGACACCCTAGACGAGGTGTATGTTTAATGCCCGCCTAATGACACCCTTAACGGCGAGCACGAAGAACAATGCGAATGGTTGAAATGCTTTCGTTATCGATGGGTTACTTCTTTACGGAACATTCCAAACACTTCGGTATGATCGTGCATCGATCGAAATACGATCCCATCTGCGGCTGCACTCTGTGGAATGTCATTGCTGTGGCTCTCTCGGGGTAGAATCAGGCCAATGTTCTGCAAAATACATATAAACCACATGTTTCCTGAAAATATTCCCATTTATTTTTTTCGACCACAGTCTAATGGGGAATAAAAATAGCGCATAAATTAACGATAAGACATTTGCATGTTTAAGATACATTTAAATATTACCAATTAAGTGTCGCACCCTAAGCTTTACGCGCTTCTTTATTCGGTATGAAATGATAAACGAAACTTACTTATAGATTTGCGTAAGAGCAGTGTATAAGAGTAGAAACGTGAAGCTAAAATAAACAAAATTATACAGCTTCAACATATTTATCGTAACACCAGCCCGATTGAAGAGCTATTTCCTGCCGTGCTAAAGATGTGACGCGATCAACGCACCAACGAAAAACAGCAGTCCATAATTAATGGCTTATCGTTTGATAGCATAATCCGTCAGCAAACTTCCGACTTTGTGCTCAACCCGCCAATGAAAGACATCACTTAATTTCAAGCGATTTGTCAACTCGATTTCTAACTGTGCCGAAAGATTGCGCTGTTTCTTAACAAGCCGACGAATCTACAAAAAAAAGCGCTCCCATACAAATTGTCCTCACCTGCACATTAATCAAGTCAACAGAGATTAAAACTATACCGTTATCGGTATTTTTATCCAAAAATTTGAAACCCAAGTATAAATATTTCCTCACTTTGTCTTGTTCCCCACCCAAACGACCGGTGTTACCTTGTACTAATCGACTCCCTTTTTTCTGCGTCCCGCAAACGAGAAACAACGACATCGGACACCGATTTCACAACACCGCTCACCACAGCAGAATGACAAAATTTACGCAGTTTCAGTTTAAAGCTGTAAATATTAAACCCAAAGTCATCCGGCCACGTTAATGATGATCGTGTTCAAGCTTCGACGGTTTCGATCATTTCTCCCACTGCCAAAACAACGTCATCGGTTGGCTCGATAAATTAAGTCGTGTCCTTTCGGTGCGCCTGTCACCACGCGCCACCTTCGCAAAAAGCGAACAGATAAGTAAGATAACCTCCATTTCCGTGCCATGTACGCGTAGACAGACACCGGCCAGACAGTACCAGAAGTGTCGGCGAAGATTACGGTTATTACTCATCCGGAGTCTCGCTCGGACCACTGGCTCCGGGGACACCTACCCATCGGTGGGGCGATACTCACCGACCAACGGTAGTGAGTTTCCAACATCTATATTAATATTTTCTCATCAAGTCAAAGCTTCTACCGTTCGCGATGCGCCAAATGTTGGCATAACCCCTTGGTAGAGCTAGGGGGAAAACGACGCACGCACACGCGATACGAAATGACAGCCACGGCTGTTCAACAGGGAAGACATTGAGTAGAAACAACTGTTTTCAAGGATTTTGATTCTCATCGAGTTCTCAGTCGACTTTCAACACTGTTGCACATCTGCACGGCCCATCTTGGTGTACATCCTGCCGCTAAAAAAAGATACAGTCCACTTGGTTTCGACTTGCACATCTGCATCTCCAATGCCGCATCACAATCGCATGCGCAAATGTCTGAAAGTCTGTACTCAGAGTGCAATATTGTTTGAGCCTCACAACAAATTAACTAATCTTTTTGCTCCAAACCGACTGGAGAAGATTTCAATAATGGTATACTTTACTGTTAGTGCTATTAAACAAATGTTGTATTATTTTTGCATAGATGACCTCTTCCGTCTTTCTTTGTTTCCATGTTCCATCTTTATAACTTGCCCACTCATGATGGGGTTCTTTAGAGACTTGCATATTTATTGTTATTACATTCTCAACACACTCTCGATCACAGTGTCGAGCAGTTGCAGAATTATGCACTCTCAACAATTCATCTCCAGGCCAATGGAAATGAAGAAGACACTACGAACTTTATGCAAAATAATAAAACACACCCGACAAGTATCTGCAATTTTGCTACGCATTTATTGGCTGATCACTTATTTATGCCCACTATCCAAGATCAAACTGCAGATTCTGTCTCGCCTGCCATACCCGATATGTTTATGCCTTTCAAGATAATTTCAAATGGGTTTTATTTAATGGATTGAGACATTCCTTGAACCATGGGACATCTTGTGTTGTGCTGGAAAAAAACCCTCATTCTTGTTTTTTTTCTCCAAGAAAGAGGTTTGGTTAAGGTACAGACAAGACAATACATTAAGGATGCGCGATCTCCTGCGAACGGACGGATCGAAAGGTGATGATTTGTTTGATGATATTTTACATCGAAAGGCCAACGTTCCGCCGCTGAACGGAGTAACAACAACAACAATAACATGTAAGTTATGGCGCAATGGAATGAATTCCGGTCGCAAAATAACAATGGGATGAATGGGAATCAATAATCGTGAGTTATTGTGCTACGACGCAGCTTGACTTTATTACTCAACCGCGTGTGAGTTAAACCTTTTCACAGGGAGCAAAAAATTGCGAGTTTTATTGTGGGCACTAATGATTCTGAACAAAATGTGAAAGTTATTTAATTTATTTGAATGTTTTGGCGAAGCCAACGTTTAAAAAGGGCTCCAGTTGAATCTGTGTTCAACGTTAAATATCATTTGCATAAAAATGAATAAATTTACTCAATTCAGAGTGCGCCTAAACTGCTATCCTAAATTTGTTTTTGCCGGTCCAAAATAATCAAAATAAAGTAATTTGCAAATATTTCAAAATCGCAATCAACATGAAAGCACCAGTGCAGCGTGAAGAAAGGCCAACTCCCATGAGGCTACATTTATCTTTTTAAAAGTTTTTCACAATTGCTATAGCAATAAATATCTTGAAGAGTCAATTATGAATATATCCTGTTCATGACATTCATACATCAATAAATCAAATAGAATGCCAAATGAAATTGATTCATTTAGAAATAGGCTGAATTGCGTATTTCTATCACTTAAAATGTGAATTTCGTATAATAATGAAGGGTTCTATGTTTTCGCGTGTTTTTTTTTACTAGTTTGATGGACCTCTTGTTTAAGAACAGCATGTTTTTGATGTTTAAAACCACAATAAAGTAAACGAAATCTTAGATATTATTTGTCTTAACCTCTGACTGAATCGATGCAGACACAACTTTACGCTTTTGGCTATCTGCTTCCGCCATCATCCATCTTTCACGTCGTTGAAAGTATTAATTGAATACAAACAATAAAACCGCTGACACATTTAAGGACAATCTCCCGTCATCATCAATTTTAGTAGCAACGATTAAACGCATTACACAATATGCACATTACCACATCGGCAACATCCTTAACAGTCGGCGAATTACTTCGACCACGCGAGTTGCAAGGATGCAACACCATCAAGGAGCTTCAATGCAGAACAAAAGAACAACCCTAGCCGATGGCTGACATTGGCGAATCGGTTTCATCTTTCATCAACGCTTAGTCGATAGTCCAAGGGCAGTGGATAGTAATGCGCCTTACGTTTTGGTTCTTTTTGTACTTTGCGTACGCGCCGTCCTTAAGCAAGCTTATTGCAGTTCTTTGTCCGACCGGGTGCGAACGCGATGAGTTATTGCGTTCCAGCCAGCCACTATCTTTGTGCGCCTTTTTGTCACAAGCTTCGCAGATATTACGCAACGGTGCAACATGAGATGCCAGCAAACGAACTCTGATGCAGCGCGGAATTTTGAGGGACCGCGGAGGAGAGGTGTGGAATAGGACAAAATATGACATAGGGTGAACCCGTTCCCGGGGCCGGCCTTGGTACGATTTATAGTGTATCCTGCGTTCATGGTTACACGAAAACAAAAGTAACATCATGTAATGGCAAACCGTTTCGGATTGAAAGTGAAAAAGATGGTAATGTGGGAGTGGATGAATTGCAGCGGTGGAGGAGGAGGGAGTTGCCGATAAAAAATAGCTTCATTCCAGGCTCCGGGCGCAAGAAAGTAGGGTCGGGAAGGTTCGAATGGATGGAAAGTGCATTAATCAATGCATTGGCATTCGCTGATCGGTTTTCTACACCTCGCCGTTTTCGCACTCACCATGTGAAGGTGAAATGGAAATCAGTTCACCGGAGACAGGCCACCGAAAACGGCACAAAACTACACACCTTTATTCCGCCCGACAGGGAAGGGAACTCGGTACCCATTAATCATTCGTCTGCCGCGATCGCTCCAATTACGCAATTGTTCTTGTTCTGAGTCACAATGTGATTGTATTTTAGTAAATATTGCCCCAAAAACTACAAGCTTTTTGAGGTTCAATACACAATTAACATCAACAAAGTTATTTTCATCTTTTTCAACAATTTGTTTACCAGTTTAGCAGCCTGTGAAAAAAGTTGCCCTAAAACCCACGCTTCTGTGTTCGGCCAGGCACACGGACTACTTCCCGAAAGTGGCCGGAGAAAACATAATTCATGCGCATATTTACACGTCTCTTGGTCAGCCACCCGCCAGTCCCCCAAACCCTCAATCATGGTGAAGGATGGCGTAATACTTGCAGCACATTTTGCCGGTTTTTTCATCAGGCACGCCGAGCACACCGAGCTTGGCGGCCGTTGGTTCCAATTTAAGTGGCCGCAGCTTAAACTGCAGCAAAACATGCGTGTAAATTGCCGTCCATCGCGGTCGCGAATGTCACCATCGCAATCATGGGACGATCCAGTAGTACCCGTACCTTTAACGCACCCATTACAATGCATTACGCTCGTGATAGATGGGCAAGCGGGGAGCGAGACCTCCAAAAACTCCATCGGAAAGTAATGCTTGTTGCAAATGTAGCTGAATGTATCCCGCGAAAAGGAAAGTCATTAACGCAGGGCTCGAGATTTCGGGTAAAGTGTTATAAATTGTGCCCTGTCATCGCTGGCTGGCCACATTCAATGAGCATTGCATTGCACACCACTGTGGCAGCTGCAACTGCAAAATCCATCAACACAAATGTCAAATGCGTGGCGTGCATGGTGGCGAAACAAAAGCAGCCGATATTTAATGGTGAGGACGAGAAGCCGGAGTGGAGGTGATGAAGCGATCAACATTTGTTTCGTCCTATCACAACCGATCATCAATCTGTCGATTCATCCATCGTAAAAGCTGTACCTGCAAGGGAAGGTACATTTTCCATTGATCGAAGGGTGCTTTTAAAGTAAACATCAATTTAACCGCACGATGAAAGGCGTTTCAAAGAAGTAAAAACAAGACACCGATACTGTTCGAAGAGAACAAAAGTTGGACAGAAGCTAGGGTTTACCTTCGAAAGCTGGGCAAGTGGTGACGAACACACCCCCCAGGATTGATGTGGACTGATGGACATATGTCGATACATGGCTGGTACAAGATGTTGGTGCTGCAGTTAAATAAGGAAAGAAAGGATCACACCAAGGAACGCAAAGAAGCAATTGTTTTGTCAATATTTATGTCATGATCGATTCGTGTAATACGAGCGCTCCAAGGCTCCCAGAGACGGGTATGACAAATCGATACCAAACAGGATGAAAACAAAAGTTACAAAATCAGGTCGAAGTCCGGTAAAGGTCAACGTCTACTCTTTTTGTGGGTCACTCTGGTGTAATGAAAAACATCAAGCAAGGTACAAACAGTCTGACATAAAACAGATATCAATTTTTATGACCCGTTGCTTCCGATGAAAGGTATAAGAAGATGTTGTTTTGGAAAAAAAATGTATATAGCAGTAGAGTTTTCGGTGCCAATCATCGGAAGACAACAATTCGTCGCTGCAGAGTAACATCACATTACTTTTGGGGTGAAAGAACAATCAAATCAAGGGTTTAAAGGGTTTCAAAACCAACAAATATTACCGTGGGGTTAGTGTAAAGCGTGTGGTTTGTTATAAATCATATGCCTTCATAGATGGAGACGCATGATGCCTCACAGTAAATCACAACACATCGACAAATGCCTGAAATGATTGGATATTACGTTACATTGCTCTATGCGAAATAAAAATATGGCACACAGTCAACAAAAGATATCGATATCCTCGTAAGAAAAAACACATATTTGTTCAGATGCTGTGATCCGATCGAATAAAGCCAACAGCGGATGATGACCAACATGACGATGACTAATGTGACATCGGATGAATCCCGCCAGAAAGCGTGGAGGTTATGTGCTTCGTTAGCATGTGCTGGGAATGACAACCCCTACATTGGTGGTCCCGATTAAGTGGGATTTGTCGCTGGCCGGTGATTGTGGCACGCATGTTTTCAATTATGAGCGGTCGCTTGACATTTATGGAGCATCATTTTTACTCGCTTACGCTCAAGTCCGAATGAGGTCAGTGTGTTTGGCGAAAGAATTGATGTTTGATTTGAAACGATAGTAGCCCAGCTAAGAGAGATTCTGGAGAACATATGCGATATCAAGGGGAAATTAATACACACGCCGAAACAATACACATCCACAACTTCCCAAAATGGGTCGTACGTGATCTCATAATTTGGGACTTTATTAGAACATCATTTGCTACGCTGGTTCAAACTGTTTTACTGCCTAAAATGTTCTCGATTCGTGAGCGAATGTTCGATACGCCAGAAAGCGTTTAGTATGTTTGGCCCATTTAGTGCTGTTACGAAATGCTAGAATTGCTTCAAAACATGACTAACAGAAGTTTTGAACGTGTGGTGTATGCTCGATGTGGCTTATAGTGCCTTACTCGAGATTTTTTGCTTGAATTTTGACTGTAAATACGCTTGAATCTTAGGAAAATAATGATGAAAAATGGTATTATTAACTTTTCGGTTCAATTACAGTCGTTGTCATAATTTTCTTACTCTTGTAGGAATCACGATAATTTTACAAGATATTTGAGCAAATTTTTGACAATTGTAATTTTACATCAAAGAAACATTACAAGCAATTTGATTGTTTGAGTGCTTTTTGAAATTCTAATTCTCTAAAACCTTTGTTTACCCCTGAAAATACACGTCAACTTTGATCACTCCATTTAAGTTTCCAAAATTGGCATAACAATTGTTATACTTTTAACTATATCAATAACATTAATAACTACTTAACTTAAATTCATTAATTTTGGAACACACAGCTCAGAAATTACGTTCAATTTTGAAAATAAAGTGACAGTCAAAAATGTATGCCATAGAGACAAAAATTGATGCGTACTGTCAAAAATTGTGGTAATCGAGACAAAAATAGGTGAGTTAGAGTCAAAACTTAGCGGCAACGACTGTATGGTGATTATTTCCTCCAAAACTGATGGAGCTGATTCCATGCAAACCATATGCTGCATAGATCCAAAACATAGATGACTTACTTACTGATCGTTGGAATAAATTGGTAGTTAAAGATTCAGAGATTGTTAAAAATGAGAGTCTCGTGGTACAGTCTTCAAATCGTTCGACTTAACAACATGTGTCCGTCATGGATTCAAGCCCCAAATGGACCGTGCCCTCATACGCTCGATCGAGCTATGGGTAAACAAAAAGTCGCTGAACGCCAAGTCCACTAGTGGCACAGGCAGACCTTGGCCGACAACGGTTATTGTTCCAAAAAGAATAACAAGAATAATATTCCGTGAGTCTTTCATAGAACAATAATTTAGTTACAAGAAACTATATGTTTAGGAAATGTTAAGAACAATATTATATACAATACAATTAACAATATTAACAATATTCAGAATCTAAGCGATCCATCGGCTATTACTCACAAAGATGTATCCATACAAAGAATCTCGAAAGTAAGCGCAACTGTTAAAGCAAACAAGTAACGTAGCAGTAACATTTACATTTGTCATTCACTCAGCAGAAGGGCAACTCTGCAACAGATGTAGGAGTAAACATTCAGTATACCAACCGTACGGAGCATGTAACGGACACGAAGGGAGCAAGTAATAAAAACAGTTGCTACCACAGTTTGCTTTATTAATCACCACCGATCGATCTTCTGTCCAGTGGAGACAACAGGGGACGACGTCCTGCAACCAGATGTTGTCAAACAAATTCCCTTTCATCGAACGCACAAAGAAGGAACGCGTGCTGTTTGTGTGGTGGAGTACAGCACTTTGCTACTCGGTGGTCCCGACTCGGACATTGGTAATCACCTACGGATAAAGTCAACATAACTGCATATGAACAACAAAAGAGTTTACGAGCATCTCAAGGATATACTGCCACTGCACTGCATTTCAAGGAAGGACTACACTGTTTACCAACGACATGTGCTAGTGCGTTGTGATTCTGTAAGTGCAGAATTACGGAAGCCTTAGACACGATTGAGCTAGGATCTATTTTTACTATGTATATACTACGACAAAGTGCATTGGAAATCGAAAACAAAGTTGCTTATGCCGGTCAGTGTTGCATACAAAATAACATGCTCTGCAATAACCCTACGTCACAGTAATAAACCCTAGAGCGAAATTCCATCTCTACAAATGGCCTTTGATAAGCGGCCCGCCAAAACCAAGGTTGTCTGCTTGTTGCCGTTTAAACTTCACCCATTTTCATTCTGAACCTATGATGTTGATTTCTTCTGTTCTAGACCCTTTTCGCCTCATTCGCCCCATAGTCCCGGCTCAATCATAACAAAGAATCACATCAGGATTGTCAAGGTACAATGGGAGGCAAGAACGTTTCTAGAAGTGGAAAAAACGAAGATGAGTGGGCAGAACAATTCGTTGTTCATCTAGCTTGATCAAAAAACTCAAATGCGCCCGTGTACGGTTTAAGAAGGTTGCATTGTTCCATCAGTTAAACAAAAATACACACACACACACACACATATTTTGGGATGTCCTTTGTTTTCCCTCGCAGACCATACCTTGAATGCAGTCACGGCGGACTATATTTTTGTTCATTGCAACCATTCACTGCACATTAATCATATTTCGTAGACGGTACTCGGGCTTTTGTTCCGTCTCGTTCAACACAATCCATAACCGGGTGATTTGTTCGATTTTTTTGCTACATTTCAAGCAAAGGCAGACCGGGAGTTATGAGGCATACGTTATGCTTGAGCTGGCTAGTGGGCTTGTACAAAACCTTTACAGACGTATTGTGCCCATCCCACCCATAATTACCACACACTGCAGATGCCATGCAACACAAAAGAGGGTTTTGTGGTCAGCAAATATTTGAATGCACACAAAAAAAATCCGCCTATGCGTCTAATACTTACAAATTGATAGAAACACTAGTTGAAAAAGTAATATTTTTTAAAACAAACCAACCAAACAAAACAAACCAAACCTTCACGTAATGCAATCGGTATGAAAATAAAATCAATCCACAGAGTCAAAAATTCCAAACAATCGGCACCATTATATGCAAATATTTCATTTGTTATGTTCCAGTCGTCGGCTTTCTTTGGTGCCGTGCGACCGATCATGTTGAACGGTGACCGACCTTTCTTATATTGTCGAACATTATCAAACGAGCAAGCACATGTTTTGGGTTGTCGGCCGGTGTTGAATATGTACAAAGAACCCCCTAACAGATGATAAGCTCATTTCACTATAGCGCAGATATGCTGAAGGTACAGACCGTGTACGAAACTAAGAAAGCTCAGCTCGCTCCCCTTTTCGAACCAGGCCGAAAAGGTCGACGAAAACGAAACGAAATGCATAAAATAACGGATCACCGAAATAAATCCGACGATCGGTGAAGTGAAACAAGCGACCAGCTTCATCGACACCTACTCACTCGACACCTAAGCTGTCGCAGAGCGCGACCCGCCGTTTGCGGATCTCTTCCGCGATCGCGTCACTAGCGCCCAGACGACCCAAACTGTCATGGTCAATGCCAACACATCGTGCGCGTTCGCCTCTTGCCGCCGGTGAGATGTTGTGTTTGTGTGTTGTTTTGATCTTGCGTCTTTCTTTCATTCTTTCTGGCCATGCTTATCGGACCACTTGAGCATTCTTGCCAACCGGCCGGCCAGTTGATGCGCGTGTATAGGTATCATTGGCCAGCTGGTGGTGACCCAATCGCTGGCCACGACTGTTGCCAGCGCTCTCGATCGTGCACCAACACCAGTTTGGGGGACACAAAGTTTGGGCCAGTGGCAAACACCGTGTTAAGTCACCGTTTCAATAATGATCGCACGAGCTCAACGCAACAGTGCGCGGGTGGGCAGGGACGAGCGTTCGAACGCGACTGGCTGGTAAAGGCATTGAATCACGTTTTTGGCAATTTGAATAGCAAACAGACGCTACCCGTAGTTCAGAATCGCGGTCCGTGGCGCGTTCTGTTTCTAAACGCTCCGGGTGCTAAGGAAAGATAAAACAGCAACGTGCTTTTCCTTCAAAATGAATTCTAATTTCTGTCTGAGATCTGTTTAGAAAAAATACAAAGAAAACATAAAGAAAAACTGTTTTCAATCCTACAAAAAGCCATTTTTATGCGTTGTAAAAAAAACTGCATAACTGGGTCATGCTAACCGCTACTCTGCTTGCGCAAAACTGTAAATACAAATACAAAAAAACCTTCCTCTGAAAGACCTTGCTCTGCTGTACTCGATGATACAAAAAAAAAATACACAGCAAACAAAAATTTGCCCCAAGTCAATAGCAATTCAATTTTCTACCGATACTTTTTTTGCACGCGAAACGGGTAAACAAACAAAATTTGGTGTGCAAATGGTTGATGGTGGTGCTAAAATTAAATTATATCACTCACTCCGTTCCGTTTCATTCCGGTGTCATTACCTTTTTTCCTCCCCCTCCCTCATGGCTCACCGGTCAAATCCCAGGTCAAGCGACCGTTTCCAGCATGGTATCGCACCGCCAATGCACGATCTGTTTTTAGCCGGTTTTGCTATTGCTTTTGGCGATTTATTTTTGGCAGTCTCGGTACGGCCTGCTGAGCAATTTGATGACCCACCGACGCGCTTAGCAGGCACGTTTACGCAGGGGTGTGTAGAAGGATAGGAAAGAAAGGCAATGAAACGGTAGTCTAGCGTAATCGTAACGGAGAAAATTGAGGCAAACATTTAAGAAAACGCATGAAAAATTACTTTACTTCACAGCTACTTCCGCACTTCGCTGCAAGCTCCCGTGGCGCATTGTTTGTGTAGCCTCGTTTTGCGCTGGCACCGAAGGCCACCCCGGACACGGGTTTTTCGAAACAGCAATTTAACGACTGTGCGGAAAATGCGAAACGCAAAGTGAAAAACTGCTAATAACTGAAAAATAGCATTTAAACATCACATGAGATGCTGCGTGAACGAAGAGAAGAAAATATGGAGCCGTGAGGACTTGAGAGAGAGAGAAAAATCATTCCGACTGACGCATTAGACTGTTTGTCTCCACAGCACCGTGCGCAAACGAACGGGCGTATGAGAAATTGTTGCGGAGTACGAGCACGCCCAATGTGAACAAAATGAGGGAAACCCTGCCAGAAACTCGACGATGTTGGTGGCAGCTTATCGGCGCTTTATGCGTGATAGTAAACATTTCTTTAGAAAGAAAAACAAAGCATTTCCTTGTACACCGAAGGGTGAGGGGCAGCAGCAAAAGTAATCTACTAAAAAACACTATACTGATAATTAATTTCAAACACATCATCATCATTACACACCAAACACAAACAAATCTGGTGTAAAAGGTCCCATCACTCTAGCAATAGTGTCGACCGTAATCTATTCTAAGGAACTGTATTGGCAACAGCAGCTTGTACTTCACACATAATTCTATTCAATTACCATTTCCAACGCAGTTGTTCAACCAACCTCAGATTCTTTGCCGAGTTGAACGGCAAATTAATGTTAATATTCCTTCTTTGTTTTGCTTACTTTTCAATTATTTTGCATGATTTTTTTTTTTACAATTGAACATCGATGGAACGAAATGGCGAAGGAACATGACAAACGCTGTAAAACAACTGTTTCACCTACGGCGTGCAAACCCCGATTGTGCTGTCCCCGATTGAGACAGAAGCAGATAAACTCTAAACTTCAACCCGATCCCATGCACGATGATAAGATTGCTCCCAACCGAAAGCGGTCTTGTACGGGACGAAAGCAGCCGGCCAAAATGGGGCCCTATCAGACCGTGTCTCGTAGAGCCAATCGTGCTCGCCGTGTCCATGCTCAGGCGAGCGAGCGCAAATTGCTGCTCGATGAATTGCGGCACAAGTGATAACCAAATTTGCGCAAGGAAGGGCCGAACGGCAACCCAAACGCGACATCGCGAGGTACTATTCCCCACAGATAGAGGGAAAGAGAAAGAGAGGTACGGGGATTCGTTCCACCTGTTGAACCTGTTGGCTCACGTGACTTCCTGACATTGTCGTGAATCGCACGACTGGAAGGTGCCCTGTGTCGAGACTGTGTGTTCGGGGCTGGAGCAGCAAGCCGTCAACGGCACGACAGGAAGAAAGTAAAAAAAATAATAATTTCGTAAGGTTTGCCAATGTTTCTGGGTTGAGCATCGAGCAACGCAGCAACGGTGCGCACGGGTGGACCATCTGATTAGCATATACATCCTCAATAATCGTCGCCGTGCCTGGGCGGGTCATATCAACCCCGTTGACGGTGAATATTATGCAATCCCTTTCGATTGAACATGAGTTTCATCCAGCCCACCTTCACCCGCACCAACATACGCGCCCGCCAGCCCGAACAAATGTGAGCACTTTACTCATGACAAGAGAAAAAAAAACAGCCTCAAGAAACCAGCGCGTGCACACGCGTTATCGCCACAACCAGCACCGGCAGCAGCAGCAATGTCGTTTCACAGGTTTTCTCTTTCCTCCTCGCTTCCTTTTTGGTCGGTCCCATTCGGTGACATCGCGATCGCGAAACATATGATCTACCCCAAACACACTGCTGCGTCACACAGCCATCTCGCGGCGAATGAAACGGTGATAATGCTTCAGAATCGCGCAAGACACTGCTGGCAATGGGGCACTGGCCGACGACGGCCGGTGACTGACTGACTGTTTGCTTTGGAGGGAATGGAGGGGAAAAGGTGCACAAAAACCAGAAGAACAGTGTCGCGATAAAACGACGAACCGCGATGGTGATACGGGCGGTGCGTACTTTTATGATGCTTATTTTGCAGCAACAACAACAAAAAAGACGCGCAGGATAAAACGGCACAACAGCAGCAGCCGCAACCGTCAGGTATGGAAGGGCAGCGCACTTACTTTGTCGAGTGCACGAAGTTTTGAGGCGCCAACCAGAAGCACAATGTGGGAGTGTATGTGGCGCCCGAGACTAGACTGGAGGCGTTGAATCATTTTATGGAAAACATCATCTCACCAATCGTATCTAGTTTAATTAGTGATCCGCGTTTCTTGCTCACTGCAGCGGTCGAGTTTAATGCGCTCATTACTAACCTGCAAAAAAAACAGAACGAAGAATAAAATCAGTCTAATGCGTTGAGAGCCAAGCAATCGTACATAAATCATAAAGCCTATGAAAGCAAACAACATCAAAAGTGTCACAAAGTGTCGGGCCTTTCAGAACCTTAGCACTACGCGCCGAAGAATCGTTAAAAAAGTCTGAGAATGTACATTTTTTGTTGGTTGTATCATTCTAATGGACATTCCCCAATGGGACAGTGTCTAGGGAATAAAACCGCAATTAACCTGTCCATTCTTACGGATGCTTACAACAATCGGACCCCACCAACTCTAATGGAATCCGGGAGAGCAGCACGTGGGCGAAGAAGCTGAACGCGTTGGCTGCTTCCACGCCAAGTGTCCCAGGTCCCTTCTCTGGTGGGATTCTTCGCCGTGCGCTACGCCACAGCCGAAGTCATTCTACCGGTTCAGGGCTACGTGTGCGTGCATATTGACAGGTCTTCAGCGCCAGTACAACGCTCTGCACTCACATCGGGCCGCCTATCAGTCAACCTTCGCAAGAGAGCGAGAGAAACCAGAGCACATGTCTCGAATTTCAACTGTCGCCTCGTAACAACGGTTGTAAATGGCACCACACCGCTCCCCCAGCACGTCGGGTGCTCCCTATCCCTACAGCTTCCCTATCGGTTGACATTTATGCTTGGAGCGGAGTTGAGTCGAAACCTAGGAGAGACGACAAAGGCGGAGCGAGAGTGCAATGCGCTCAGCAAGGTGTTGCACCTTTCCTAGTGTCCGCACACAACATGGTCCACGAGAAGCACATACGTCGAAGAAACAGCTATTCGGTACCGTTTTTTTATTACCATTGTCTTAAGGGATGTAGATATCGAAACCGTGTGCCCGGTATAAGGCATTTGGATTTGCTGCTAGCAACTAGACCCCTAAACCGAGTCCTTCACCAGTTTCACGGGGTCCGTGTGTTCCGTGAAATTGGATACTTTTTCCACCGATCACTGCTGACTCATGCGCACCACCATCAGCTCAACCCGCTTCGCTCGATCTATTCCAGGCGGCGTACGAGCGATCGAGGCTGCGCTTTTGCGCTGCAGCACCATCATCTCCGCATCGGACCAAACCGGCACTCTATCGTGTGCTATTCTACCGCGCGGGATAACGACGTACTATCTCTCTAGACTTTTTGATCCCCCAAGCTCCTCCTCCTGCTGCTTCTTCTCGCTTCCTCTCTCACTAATTGATTTACGACTCCACGGCACGGACGCAACGTATTTCGGCAACATAATACCGCGGAAGGAGCGAAAAATCGAGTGAAGTAACAAACAAAAAATCGCAACAAATTCGAGAGTTCCTAAATTCAACCAGCAACATCAACAACAAAAAAAAGCATACCACCACCGAAACACACATAAAGTTGAAGGTCGCCCGAATTGATACTTGAGTGCGGACGCATACAGCGCAGCCTCTTGCCCAGCGTTGCGTTGCGGAGGCGTTGCGGAGGCGCTGGAGAGAGAACCGTGAGGTGAGGGGGGTGAGTGCCAAACATCTATCAGCAGTTCTGCACTTCATCATTCGAATCTGGGGGAAATCGAAACCGAGGAACCAGCAACACCCCCGGGTCAGCCATTCGGCGGTCAATGCTTCGCGCAAGAGTTTCGCGCGAAACTCTGGCGGCTATTCGTTTGCTTTAATGTGCCTCCAAAATGCCGCACGGGAAGAGGCTCTCCCACTCCGCCATTAACGAAATTAGTTTCGCGGCTGTGTAGTGTACTTTTTAGTGTGCGTGAGTATGAGTGCGGCTCTTGCTTTCAGCCACTCATTGGCGCAATGCGCGCAACCGGTGCGTCAGCGTGCGCTCGCCTATCGCGCTCTAGCGGTCTAGCCAGATTTAGGTGACAACACACACACACACGAGTAGGATAAATTTACTGTTGTTTTTTTCTCCCTATTTTTCCTCAGTTCTAGATGTCTCCTCCTTGCCCGTCCTGTCCAGACGGCAGTCTATAAATCAGGCTAACGACACGGCGGGTGGCCAGTGGACAGCTGACCGCAGCAGAATCACAGTTTTCGCACAGTGATTTATGCGTGGAAAACTAGCCGTGCCATACTACTTCGTGGTAGGTCGCGGTGCAAAGTAGTCCAACAGGCAGCACCAGCAGCCCCAGTGGTGATTATAAATCAGCCACGCTTCATCTACGAAATCTAATGTGTTTCCATGATTTAGCTTTCCTTTCGGGCATGATGAGCGGACTACGCAAGCACGTGTGTTGGTGTTTTTGGCGAATTTTTGCAACGTTTCAACGAATTTTGTTTTGGCAGTGTTTTGACAAACGAGAAATACATATTCCACGCAGCACCGGCACGAATAGACGCGACTAGCACAGTACAGTTAGGGTTGATGACGTCGGCAAGACACACGATACGGTGTTTGGATCAAAAGACCATAAATAATAAAATGATTAAACATTCAACTGGCTAATAAACGATTTATTTCATAGCTCCCGCTTCAATTTAATCACTGCCATTAATTAATAAAAAGAAAATAAATACACCCGGACCACTCCACGGCCTAGCAACTGGTGCGGGTTGGAAACTAAGACAATTCACCAAAAAAAACCGTTGAGCCACTAAGCCCCTTTCGCATTAACGCGGGATTAATTACTTTCAATTGCTCGTGGATGGCAATGACCCACTTGCACCGTGGCCCAAGAAAGGCGGTCGGAGTAGTAACGGTAGCAAACAAACGAAAAACAGCAAATGTGACCCCAGGAAAGCGAACATAAAGACCGCAACAGTTCGTGACCATCTTCCGGAACCGGGCCCGGTACCACACACACCGGGTGCCCTTATCAGCATCAGCATCTTCTTTTACGACCATATCTCGGCTGTTGTTTTGCTTTCGTCCATTTTCGCTGCATTGGCCCGTGCGTCTCCACCTCCCGCCCGCATAGACACCACCACACATTTATGGCAGTAACTTGGAGCGGGGGTGAGTTTGGGGTTGAGGAAATTTGGCTAACAAAAAATCAGCCACAGCCGCATACTTGGTCGCCATGACGCACGGTGATTGTGCCGGTACACCATTCGACCAAATTTACCCCTTATCGAAGCGTTCTGGTATTCGAAGAATTTTTCCCCTGAACGATAACCATCCGTAACAGATCGCCGGTGCGATCGGCCAGCCAGCTAACAGGAAGGCATGTTATGGGTGTTTCATTTAGAACCGACACAACAGAACAGGATATGTCAACACTATTTAAAAGTATGTTGTTGGCCACAATGAACTGTTTCCATTTGGTTGACCCCAGTGTTGCTAACCACCATAAAACTTTACCATCCATGCACGACTGCTTCCTTGGGTGGAGCCCACAAGCCGCTCTCATGAATGCGCGAGAGTGCCGGCAACGTGCCGAGCGATTTACGCTAGCGACACAACACTTACGGTGGTTACCGCCAGCACCGCGAAAGCACGTCACCGCGAGACAGTTGTGTCAACAGTACAGTTGCGAGAGAAACGCAAACAGCGGGAAAAGCATAGCGCCATCTTGGGGTTCTAGAGTGGCAACCAACGGCCGTAACCAAGGGATAGGGGAAGGAGGGGGTCACAATTTGCATACTGTAAACGCAGCAAGAAACCGTTCCTTGTTGCATTGGAACAACACACCGCCGGGGTAGGTAGAACTGGCTCATCTATTTTTTATTTTTTTTTGCACTTCCATTTTATATTTTATAATTCGCCTTGCGCTTGCAGGAAAGCCTTTTTCTGAATACAACGCTAATAGTAAGATTTATTGTTTTTTTTTTTATAACTCAACCAAATGATTCCCATTCAACAACTTCCTGCGCCGAGGGTTTAGTGCTTCCAACTGTCAATTGGAAAAGCACAACAATGCAAAACAAATGGCCACCTTAATGGCCGTTCCCCGTCCCTGTGTCCCTGTTGTGAATGTGTGCTGAATGGTGGAAAAAATTAGCAAAATTGGTCAATTTCACCACCATTTTCGTGTTATTTATCTCCAACCTATATCGCCCTCATCTGTGCACCAGATTCCGCCCGAAAAAATTAACAAAAACCAACAGCCGCATAAGAGGAGAAACCCAAACCGCGGCACCGTTAGTCGGGGCGTCGCAACCTGTCTAGGCGAATCGCGCGCACGGCACCAACTTCGGTGGCCGACCAAACCAAAAAAACTCGAATTAAAAAGTAGTGTCTTGCGGCCGTTACCATTGCTTGCGTGAAAAAGCTAGTGGTCACCACCCCACCACAGCCCCATCCAACCAATACTGCACACGCTTTGTTATCATGTTTTGTTATTTTTTGTTTTGTTTTTTTTTTTTTTTTTTCTNTCCGTTTTTCCTCTCGCTTGCACACAGGCCACAGTGGCTTATTATACTGCTGCCCGCGCGGACACAGTATCTTGTGTCCAAAACAAAAGGAAGCACACACACACACACATCCCTTAATTAATGCCACCGAAAGTAGGTCTGGGGCTGAACGGCACTTTTCATCCGTAAAATAGTTTGGACTAGTTTCGTTTCCCACACCGGCGGTTGACCGGCGTTCAGGTGCACTTTGGGTCGCTAGGATGGCGCGGTTTCCACAACCCCCACCACCGTTTCAGTTGCATCGGTTGCGAAACGACCCTGCGATCACGCACCGATTTATAAACCGCTGCTCGATCGGTGCAGTAAAAATACAATGTTGCATGCGATGTGCGTGTGTGTGTGTGTTTTTAAAATGCTTTTGTTCAAAAATAGTGCAAAACGATCGCTATAACAATAACAATTCATCGTTCGGCGTCTCCGTTCGGCGCTTTTGCTTACGCGGTACGACGCCGTCCTAGCGAGACACGGCCCAAGCGGAGGGCTCCAGCAAGGGCCGATTGGTTTGGTCCGATGGAGGGGAGTGAGGAAAATTGTTATTGATATATGTCAAGCACGAGCGCAAACTGCCCGACAAGCCACGAACACAATGTAATCCAACATAAACATTCGGAATTATGGCTTAAGTGCTTCAGGGGGGCGGGGGTGCGTGCGCACCCCGTTTTTTCTCCCGTTTGGCGAGTATTAGGAAGAAGAATAAGAGCTTCCTTTAACACAATGTTGTTCGTTTTCTTGCCCCCCTGATTCCCAGGCGAATTAGAGCTAGAAACAGGCTTCCCAAAACACCACTGATGAACGATGTTTGCGACGAGGAGTTTTTTTAATTAATTTATGATCGGGCTATTACGCGATCAGTCATCTGCCGAGCGCCGGCACAGTGGGAAAGGATGTGGTGCTCGACACGCTGCCGAAACGCGATATCTTCATCGATCGATCGGTGGCCGCGCAGGAGGCCGGGAGAACAGGAAGTGCTAACGAAGCGGCAGACATAACGCGAGCATTGAACTTGCCGTGCCGCAACAAACCATGCCAAGCGGGAATTGGAAACTCCCGAAGGAAATGATCCCGCTTTTAATTACTTGCCTAAAGCTGGTGCACCCATTTTCCGCTGTTAAACCGTGACCGAGTGGGTATGTTTGTAGATGAAATGGTTCTGCGAAACAACAAGTAGAACGTCCTAGTTTAATGGCCAACCGGAGGTCGACCTTGTTCGGCGCAACAAGCTCAAAAAACGAAGCCGTCTGCGATCGATCCGTAGATTTTGTGCTGTTGTTGTGACTGAAAGGATGAAATTGGAGCATTGGATTAAGAGAAAGGACAGACGAAATGGGTCCAGCTCACCCCCTCAGTGAAATGTAAGGAACAACACGTACTGTGCAAACAACACCGAAACAACACGTTTGCCATGCACCACGCCACACTTCTGTGCCTATTTGCCGGGGACAGCAACCGAGGACAGCAAAGATTCCGATTGTTCATCGTCACTGTCACTGCACTTCGCTAACGCCGGGCGGGAGATGTGAATTGAAAAACGCTTAAAATGGATTTTAAATTGATATTAACGACCGTGGGTCGAGCGGCTTTAACCACCCTCGCCCATCCCGCCCTGTAGCAGCATCCAAACACTGGCAGCCACTTTTGTGCAGAAAAGTGTGCAGAACGTCTTCAAACGTCAACACACGCCCCAAGAGCTCCATCGAGAACAGACAGTATGGAGACATAAGCAATCCGAGCGCAAAGAAAAAGGGGAGAAAAACATCATTCACTGCTTCGTGCGTTAAGTGCTTTCGCACACGGCCTGCAGAAGAGCAATCCGATCGATTGCGACGATCAACCGATCCTCTGTCGCTTCGCGTTGGGCTTACCCCACACGGACTGCATGATGAGTGTGTGTGTGTGTGTTTTGTGCAGTAATTATAATTTGATGATAGCCAACGATGGATAAACCCTGTTCTTTTATTTAATGTACATCCTGTTTTGTTGGAAAAGTCCTTCCCGCAGTCCCGCAGCAAAGGGGACGGGACCAATTCCATCCCACCAAAGCAAACGGCCACCGCGCCAATTGAGATAAATGATTATGAAACAATCGAAAGATAACGCCGAGACAATCGAAATGGCATTGCTTTTACGGGCGAAAGATTTTTATTTCTCTTTCACTTTAAACGTTCCTGTTTTAAAAATGCCGGAATTACTTGCACACAGTGTGACAATGTGCTTCTGGGATGCGTGGCAGAGGGTGCTTCGACAAATAGGCCGTGTAATTACAATTTATTTGCACTGCTGTGGAGGATGATTTTTTTTATGATTGATGATGGGTGAAACCATTAAACGGTAGTGGCGAACAAAACAAAAACGGAAGACGCTGACCATCTATCTCCCCCCAAGGACTTTAGCACTCATCACGTGTAGGGATGATGAACTTTTCAATGATCAGAGAGCCCTTGTGGTGCACTTTCATTATAGGGCACTTTAAGGAGTAAAATTAACGTATTGGAACATTTCAAATGGAATAAAATTTGAACAAATACCAACTGAATTAACTTAGGAGTTAATAAACAAAAATGAAAAATTAAAGACCTTCTAAATACTGTACAATTTGTTGAAGGATTTAGTTTTTTTTGGCAGTGAAGTGTTTCCATTTTATGAATGAAGTGCAAATGAACGTTGCGCTTCCATTATATTTCAGTTTATGCAATTGTATGGTAATCCCGGCCTCGCAGTACAGTTGTTGGTCTGATTGTCCAGACCTGTAAACCAATCAAGTCATCGTTGATAAGGGGTAAACCAATCATATCACTGATAGCCAAGCTGATAGCCATTTGTGGCTAAGGTAGGCCTAGATCGGAGACAGTAGGTGTGCTAAACAAGAGGAAGAAGATACATAAAAAATGTGTCAAATCTTACATTACAGAGGTTTTCAAGGTTTTTTGTTTAATTTCCGAGAGAGAAATCATGATAAATAGAGAGAAATTGAGAGAGGAGGAGTGCAAAAGAGAGGGAGAGAAAACTTACAGCACACATTAAGTGGGGTCTCATTCGTGAGGCTGAGCTAAAGTAGATTAGGATAATCCGGGCCCGTGCTAATAATTTAGAATTAGGAAAAAAACATGTTTTATTACATTTATGTCCTTTACGTTATTGTGTTGATGTCCGTGCATTCGACATAAAATTTCCCATAGTTATTTGTGTCGTTCCCACGTTTTTTTGGGCGTAGTCAAGAGTGTTTAGATCAATTGTATTTATCTCGAATCAGATGATACCAATAAATTGGAAAACGATTCAAAAATAAATGGAAATTAATGAATAAATCGTAAAACGAACCAACTAATAAATCACTGTAGCGAAGAAAGCTAGCAAGCTCTTCTTCTTCTTGGGAATAATTTAAGTTGTTTGTATACAATCTATGTAAACCATTTTTTTAGAAACTTAGGTGACTCATGGAACCTGCAACAGCCAACGCGTCTGTCAAAAATCAACCCAGTCTATTTTAATTTATGTGGAAAATTATGAAAAATCATGTCGTTAACTTTGTTAGACGGTAAGATGTCAAACATGTTCCTTACTCCCTTCGCTTAAATAGAAGCACAAGACGCTCAAGGCGCCCTAGGAATATATTCGATCGATTCCAGATGCAATAAACCGATGATGTGCTGTCTCATTTCGCCAGGATGTCCATTCGCTGATGCTCCCGGAAGCCATTTTCACCGACCAGTAGACGCCACACGATGAGTCACCCGTAACCATTTATCCCGTCGGCACATACGGTGAATACGTTAGCAACCCATCCACCCATAAAAATGTATGAAAGACGGCCCATTTATAGAACGCGCAGGCACGCGCACGCCGGGGCACATCTCCCTGTATACGTAACGTAGATGGAGTCCTCGTGTGGTGAAAAACGGAGGTGCGTGTGTCTCCAAGGTTGCGCCACACCCGGAGGGAAATTCAAAACCGTCTAGGACAGCCCTATCGAAAAACGCAATCGCACACAAACACATTAAAGATTGCTGGAAAAAACGACAAACGTTAGACAGTTCCTCCAATCCATCGAGAAAACCTACATCCACAGACACGGATCCCCCGTTTGGGAGTACTGCAACTGACTGAGAATTTGTGGCAGAAAGTAAGAGTGAATTGTGCATCGAAAAGAGATTGTGCATCGAAATCGAATCGAACAATAACAACAGCAGCATCAGCAGCAGCAGCAAAAATGCGCTTGCAATCGCCTGCATTCTTTTACCGCCCAAAAACTCTACCACAAGAATGAAGACGTTAAGTGAACTTCCTCCTCCCATTCCGTAATGCAGAGCGCGCTAGGGTGGCTGGCGATTTTTGCGATCGCGCCACGGGAGCAGCGACCTCCGCAACTGGCTTGCGCTTCCGCCAGCCCGGACGGGTAGGGAGGAGGGAGGGGGGAGAAGGCACAATCCGGGTAAGTGACGGTGGCACACAAAAAAAGAATGAACACGTTTTTACCACCACCGCAGCCGCCGCCGCCAGATAATCATCGTCGGGTGGCCGGTGCCCCGGCTGGTGATTTGTTTATGCTGCCCTGTCGCGATAATTTATGTGCAATGTGCACAATCCCCCGTGTTACGGTGAAGGCACACCGTGCCACTCTACCACACATACCCCCGCGGGGGATGCTGCTGCAGAAGCGACACGATACGAGATAGATGATAATACAGCAGTCGCTGAAACGCGTTGGGTAAGGAGAGAAATGGCAACATTGGTAATGTAATTACGAGCTCGGTGCGAAATCCGACGGCAACACGAGCCGCGCCGAGCCAGAGACGGTTCTCTGCGTGACGAAGCATATGTGCATTTTATGCGCTTTTTTTGTTTTGTTTTGTTATTATTTTGGGATAAATTTTAACATTCTGCTAGAATTTAAATCCCCGACCGCGCACACTCGTTATCCAAGGGACGCGGGGTTTGTTGCAATATTAATTGCTTTTGTTTCAACAAGACGTTTCACCTCGATTTGCTCTCTTTCTCTCTTTTCCTCTCTTTATCATCGTTCAGTTTTTGATTTAGCTCTTGACAAGGCGCCACAGATGGGCTGCGGATACACGTAGTGCGCGGTCACAGCATGAGCAGCCAACGGTTGAATTAAAACATGAAATGATGCGTACGTTAATTGCCTTTCAGACGATCAAGCGAATGCTATGTTAATCTGTCTCGTCTTCTTCTACCAGCGACACACGAAAAAAAAATTAGCAATTTAATACAACTCTCTAAATTCAGACATCCCTTTCAGCAATCGCTCCGTGATGATAACCGTCACATCCCTCCTCCTCCCAGGAGAGCTCAGCTGCTACCCTCAGATTCGGTTATCATTCACATTTGTTTGAATGCTTTAATGTTATTTTTTTCCTTCATTTTGGCAGTGCTTCGTTGGTAACACCACTAGCAGCTGCTACCACAAACACACACACACACACACACAACACCCACCTACTAAGAGGGGGGGATGGATGGTCACGCGCGGCCCTGATTACTGTCGCGTTGCTTTGCGCTTGCAGTATAAGAAGCGTTTGACCGACACGACAACCCAAATCTGTGAAGAACAGTGGAGGGCGAGATTCTGTACAACGGTTGCAGCGATCTGGACTAAAAGCTGGAGCTGCTTTTAATGCCTGCTGCTGCTGGTGGTGGTGGTGGTGTAACCAGCAAGCGACCCCAATTTCATAACGAACGCACTACTAGAGCAGTGTATTCTAAGGGAAAGCGATTTCGGCAATCCTCTGCTTTCTTCGTGCTCGAGAAAGATGAACCGACCAGGACCGTATCGCGCCCGCCGGTGGTCAATCATCGATCATTAAGAGGCCGTCATGTAATGCCCTTTCCGCATCGTTAGCAATCGAACCGGCATTTCCTCTTCTAAGCTAAACAAAATGCTTGATACAACCGCTGCTTTCCAGCGGGTGGTAAGCCGAAAGCCGCCCCAAAACATCTACCATCCTGGTACGGTGGACCGAAACTTGATCGCTTCTTTCACCCCCTCCGTTACGATCAAACGCATCCCCGATCTTGCTTCCGGCTGCGTGCCAGTGGAGGCGCGTGTGTGTGTGTGTGTATTGTGTGCGAGTAAAACCAGCTGACCCCGGGGATCACCGTACGGTGACCACCCAACGCACTGCTACCAGCGATTCCGCCACATGATGCAATAACGATTACCACTTTGCTGGCGATCAAACATTTTGCTGCCGTTGAAACTGAAGGGGTGCAGGCGAAGGAGACTTACGGTTTTCCATTACCACCATGGACGCATCTGCTAATACCGGCCACAAACAGTTCAACTTTCATCGTCACTAAATCTAGTTTGGCGATATCCTCGACGAGCAAATGGTAAGCCAAACCAAAACCCAACGGATTTCGCGTCCGTTTCGGCCAATCGATCGATGGGGGCCAAACGGATAGGGTAAGAGTTCGTGGAAATTTACCGACAAGCAAACAGGAACAATTTTCCGAGATCAAAAATTAACTCACCGAGATAAAAATGTACACCCGCGCCCGCCGGATGGGCGGATTGGCAGACCGAAAGGCGCAAAATCGACGAGACGGGGCTAAAAATACTACCGGGGTGGGAATGTTTTTAAATCGTAAATTTTTTGTACATTCTATTCTGCGGTCCCGCCCGTGCGGGCGGCAGAATTGTAGGAAGATCGAGAAAGCATGAGGGTGGTAGAGCGGCAGTAAACATCGAACCAGTGCGCGATCGTGGCGGAGGAAATGTTTTATCGGGAATCTGCAAAAACAGCTGGGACACGACACAGTGACAAGTTGCGTTAGAGAGCGCGGCTCAGGAGCATCAAAGTGGCGGGAGCGTACACTCAATTATGTTTCTGAACTTAAAGGTCTGTAGAAGAAAACGATTTTGCTTAACTTTATCGCATACCATAGGAAAATAAATTAATACTATCTATAAATAACAATACAATACAATTATTCCGTAGTACAGTAAACACGTGATACGACTTAACAACATGTCCATCACAGGACTGAACATCCCTGGCGCTTAGCCAAAATTACGGTTATGTTGGAGCAAATAAGAAGCAAAAATATGATTTAAACCGAGATTTTTTTTAAAAAAATTCTGTGTTTTCCGGGAGAATAAAAATGTACGGAGGAACTAGAGGTGGGAATAATGAAGTTTTTGTCGGAATCGATTCCGGCTAGCTCCGAAGTTCCAGTTCCATAATCGAATTGGAAACCAGAATTGGAATTGATTCCAGAATCGGCTCCGGAATCGGAATTGGCTCCGAAATCGGAATCGGCTTCGCAACGGAGTCGGTTTGACATCTTCACAAGAATACGCGTTTTGGTCAAACGATGCTACGTATTGATAGCCACAAAGCATCAAAATTTACTTCTCAACGATCCTTTCTCATTTTCCCGGATCCGGAGAGATTCCCGGACTGATTTCGCTTCTGAAACTTCTTATTTCAATTGAAGAACTGATTCTCATTCCGTAGCTAATTCCATTTCTAGAGTCAATCCTGATTCCCGATCCGATTCTGATCGCGGAGTCAATTCCAAAGTCGATTCCAGAATCAGCTGCGGAATCGGCTCCGAAATCGTTTCCAGCATCGGAATCGGCTCCGGAATCGTTTTCAGCATCGGAATCGGAATCGGGTAAGTCCTATTCCGAGCTCTCACCACTAGGAAGAACATGGAGCAAAGTGGTCATGGTTAGGATTTTATATGCTTCATTTTAAAAAAAAACTTACGTCAAGATTCGTGATCGAACATTGTTTTGAGATTTTGAGTTCCGACATTAAAACTAGAAGAAAACTTTAAGGGACTTAGGGTGGTGGCAACGCTTTTTCGCATGCGATTTTATCGGACGGCCTGTCAATTTTTTATATGGGACTAGTTAAGGCCCGGTAAAATCTACCGGATGTCCTCAAATTTCGAATTATTTTCAAACTCTACACGTTTAGTGACAACAGCCATAACTCAAA
>VTWG01004263.1:0-22042 GCA_008817895.1 Anopheles fontenillei | reverse complement strand
TTGATGGGTGTAGAGCGCTGTAGAGTTTAAGCGTGGTTTTGGGAAGGTATTGAGCTCAATTCGTTTATTCGTAACGTATACACTGGTCTGAGTTGTGCCGGGTACAGTACAATCCCGGTGGTGAGGAGTAGCATTAAGAACAAACAACAGATCAACACCTAATTTTTCACTGTATTCAATGCAAGCTAGCACACGCCCATAAGCTAGCTCGAGACGGATGCCGATCGCTTGAGAGCCTATAATGGCCTTTCCAATCAAGCAGGCACTCAAAACCACAATAAAGAACTTTTTATGTATTTCAAACAAAGCAAGAAAAGGCCCAGAAAATACTAATAACAAAAAATAACATAAGCAACAAAAAATTTGCACACACAAAAAGTACAAAAACATTTCAAGAGCAACGTGACATTCGACCTCCCTCACTCGAAGATGACGATCGTTAGCTGGTTCATTTTCACATCGTTCCCAGCGATAGGAAGCTTTCTGTTCGTGCTTGAACCATACTGGACGGCTGGTTGATGAACTTGTGTTTTATTTTTATTTTTTTAATTTTTTCAGTTTTGTTTTTGTGTCCCCCCTCTCGAGGCAAGGAATGCGCAGGAATACCGATACCGAGAAACCGAACGCCCATTGAAATACGTTTGGTGAAAGAGGAGCAGGAATGAATCAACGCAGTTCATGCCGAGTGAAAATGAATGTTTGATAGGCATGAATATTGCGAAGGTAAGCACTGTGGGCAGTTTTTCGAACAGAAGCATGGTCAAATATGGTTGATTCGATGAGCCGGTTGCATACTTGAAGGCGCTAAAATTTCAACGGAAGCGAAAGAAGAACATTTCAAGAACAATAAAGTTAATTTAATGTTTAAAATTTACTTATTTCATTTTTCCATGCATGTATTTTAATAAAAGTGCTACAACAAAGACACAAAATAATTACATTATTAATTATTATTATTATTAAATAAGTGCAATAAAAATCATAAACTGAAGAAGTTAACTACAAGAGGGAAAAGTGTTAAGAATGATTAAAAGAACGGATGAGAGGATACAGCTCCGGAATGAAAAGAGCTTAAAGATAAGTTTGATTGAAGAAACCATTCCAGAAAAATCATCTTAAACTGGATATATCAATTAAATTTGAACATATTCTAGAAATTCTTGGATTGTTGCCGTCCATCCTGAATAAAAAAGTGAAACAACAATAATAGCGGATCCCTACCACAAAAAGAAAGTAACGAAAAACTTTCATCAAAACCTGTCCGGCCCTGAAAAAGCTTATATAGGCGGTAGAAATAAATAAATAAATAGAAATTAACATTAGTTAGTAAAAGCGGTGCAACGATTTGGTCAGGCGTCTTGGCTAACAACTGCCAACTCGTGTGATAGAACGGCAACTCATCGATTTCTTTCTGGAGAAAGTGTGTTATAGCTGTGATCCTGTGACCATTAATCTATATTCTTGCATTGCATTGTAACTTACCATTTTTTTTACAACAATATCGTTATAATTTTTTAAATAAAGTTTTGTCGCTTATAAAACAATTAGTTCTTAACAGTTTCAGATCTTTACAAGCAGCGTAGTATCAGAAATATTATACTTAAATTAAAATATAATCAAGTATCAAGCAATCTAGCCCACCAATGCTGGCATCGCGTTTCATAGAGAAGTAGTTGTTTAATGCGAAAATGCGTCGATAAACAACACATTTTTTTCTTTGGACATTTTCTAATGTATAATACTAGCATATTGGAAACGTGAACGTATGAGGTACTGCAATCATAAACAATAAATATGTCTGAAATTGGATGAGTAGTGTGAATACACTTCAGAGTTTGGTTTACTTTACAGCTTATTGATTTTCCAAATGTTGTTTAATGGATAATCGAGAATGAATTATTTTGTAGGCTGTTGGTACAATGTTGTTAAAATTTACGTAGGCTGGACTAAACTGGACAGAGAAAGTTGGAAGCATGCGTTTATATTTATAGTCAAAATTTGCAATACTGCATACGTACAAGCATTTTGATACATTTCACTTCAATTATGTCCATCCACCAAAATCTCACTGTGAAACGCAAGCAGCGATTTCAACTGACACGAAGGTTCACTGCCGAAAGCTGTTCGGTTCATTTCGGCATTCACCGGTGCGTCGGGGACGCTGCCTACCCGCCGCCTGGGGAGCCAGAGCGCCCGAAGCCTATCGCAAGCTTCGATTACAACGTGACCGCCCTCCAAGGAGCAGCACACACACACAGACACACGCACTAGAACGAAACATGCAGAGCCGAACGGCTCCGGTACCGTGCCTGTGCTGGCAGATGTCAGTGCGTGCGCGCTCCAGTATCGCATCAGCTGTACTGTCAAACGGTCGTGCGAAAAAGGTTTGTTGACGCTCGTGTCTTCCGCTGGTGTGCTTTAGCGCGTGTCCGTTCACGTGCGCTCGGTTGATATGGCGTGATAAACAGTGTTTGGCTCTGTGTATTTGTACGAGTACCGTGAACAAGATCGAGTGCGATCAGATCAGCGAGCAGATGCTGAGGTGTTTTACTGTATAAGTGAAAGATTTGCTCGAAAAACTCTATCAGATCATGCGATCAACGTGCTAGAAACCATAGTCGCTTTGCAATAAAATCTCAAATTACAAAAGAAAAGTGTCGTAAAATGTGATTTTTTTGCCACTTACAGTTTCAAATCTTTCAACTAATTTTTCTCGAAAAAAAGTGAATCATTGTCACAATTTCAATAAGCTACTAGACGATTAAATACAGTCGTTATATTGATGCATCCACTCCGGCCAGAGTCAGTGAGGTCCGGAATTTAATTGCTATCATCAAAATGGTGGAAAGACACCGTGCATAGCCGTTAACTATATAGCAGACATTTCCAGCAGCTGTTCAATTGTTCAGTGCTCTGTAGAAAAGTGTTCAGAGTGTGCAAGCAGTTTCTCAACAACAGCAATAAATTAATTTTAAAATCATTCATCCGTGTCGGAAAGTGGAACAAAGCTGCAAAATTTAAGCTTATAGCTGCTTGTAGATCGTGTTAAATCAGTTTTAGTGCTTTGTGCGTCTGTGAACGTGTGTTTAGCAGTAGTGGATTGCAAGGATAATTATCTTCAAGGAAAGGATAACTTCCCTAGCCCGTTCGAAAGAGTCCGCTTTTTTCCCGCACAACGATCGAGATAATTCAAAACGTGAGTTCCGCTGCGAAGCAAGCAGCATCTGATCTGGTACGATGTGGAAAAACACACACCGGACAGCCCAGCGTCGTCGGGCTGGTTTCTTTTCATTCTTCAATTGAAGTCTCTTGAACGCGCGTCTCCCATTAATAATCGGCCTTCGTCTACGGGAGAACTGAGTTGGTCTGTTCAGCTGAAGTGCAAAAGTGCGAAGGGCGTGCTTTGGGATTTAATTTTTAACGACTTAGTTAGCGATGTTTTTTTTTCTAGGCACACATTGAAGAATGTAATTTAATTTTAATTTCGTTCTGAATACAGTGTACCTAGTTACGTAAATTAATTTTAACGCACGATCGAAACTTACTAAACGGATAAGTGCAATGAGAGAACAAATTTAAACAAAACCTTGCGTGCCCAAGTCATCGCCCATCGCAAAGCAGCTCCTCGTCCCGTACAGACACGATCAACCACACTCTGATCTTCAATCAAACTCTCGAGCAAGAGTCGCTAAGAGCACACTAAAAATACGCCAGGGCAAATACGCGATGGACGAAAAGCTTGGCGTGATGGTGTACGGCACGTGATGATCGCTGCACTGTACTTGAGAGACGGGCAGTAAGTGTTTCTTTTACCAAACTGCATATTTAAACTGCTTTTTTGAGAAGCAAACCTCAAAAAAGCATCGGTCAAATGGTTGGTTTTGCTACGAGCTGGAAATGATAGAAAAAAGTAACGAAATGTTTTGTATCCTACAACATTCAATTGAATGCTATTCCACAGAAAATTAATAATAAACAACTTTGCATAAAAAAGCTGCCCCACAGTAGCATTACTATAAAAGTGATATTAATTTAACACAACTTTAACAGACATTTAAAGCGCCACAAGCTAGGCAATACAAATTTCTTTACCTTTTCTACCATTTGTACAGATTGTGCCCCGTTTGTTATTTGATATTGGTTGGTGGATGTACGAAGAGCATCTCAAACCCTCGAGCGTTCAACAAAGCTGTATAAGACTAATGATTAATTTGACATCGTTTTGCAATTAAAAATCTCAAACTTTCATAGAACCACCGTTGAGTTCCTACCATCCTTAAGAAACTCGGCAACTTAATATTTTGTAACAACAAATTAGTTCTGTTTTTATTTTTATAATTCAGGAGGGCAGGCTTTGCCGTATTGCTTAAAGTTCTGTTTTTTTTTTATAACTAAACGCAAAACTTATCTTCCCACCCAAGGATTGAGAATCAATTATTGCTTTGGCAGCATAGTTCAATCGGTCGAAATTATTGTCAAAAATGAAGTGTTGTTTTTGTTTGTCAAAATAGTAAAAAAGATTTCGCAATGCCTTCCGTACTAAAGATAGTAGGCAGTAATGTTAAACATTCTTATAATACATACATGTTCTCTCTCCAAAAATATATTTGCGTCAGACGACTTTAATTTGGTTTACAAACGTCTAAAACATTAGGTCTTTATTTAGTTAGCTATAGGTGCTTTACACATTTTAGTCTATTTTAAAATTATCTTTGCGCCTCAAGAATTCTGCTCCAGTGGGCCGCCTGGCAGTGCTCTTCAGTCAACATATTTTTAATGGCTGATGTAACAAGGCTTGAATCGTGTGCTAATACAGGTTTTTCGATGATTTTATCAACATGTTAATAAGCAACATAATTGAATCTATCCGCGAGATTTTATGCAATATTATAATATATTGCATAAAATCTATAAAATCTATATAATTATTTACTGTATCACATTTTGAATTATTCAAAAGCCAAACATATTCGGCGATACTGTTTAGCTGTCATTTGTTTTGTCTATACCTTGTAAAAAAGCGAGTAATATAGTTTTTCATTCCTAAATGCCCTGAAAGTGGCAAATAATCATTTTCCAAGCATTTTAATTTAAAAAAAAACATTAAAACCAACATATTTTTTCGAAAACTGTTTGTGGATAACTGATGAGGATGATCCAAACTGCAGTCAAAGGGGTAAGAAAGTGGCAGTTCAACAGTATTGTCGAATGTCTCAATTCTTACTTCAGAGCAATGTAATATCTCGCTGACAGAGTCAATTATATGGTCGAAAAAGTAAATAATAGCTGCGAAAACCCTGTAATAATAATAAAAACAAAAATATCTTAAAATAATAATAAGGCATGTTAAATCAATTAACTTAATTAATTCGATAACGCTTTACAAAGCCTAGAGCAACATTGTTTGCATTGCTTTAAGCACTCCGTTTCCTCAAGCATTCCATCTTCTCAAGCCCTTGCTGGGAAAATGGTCGCACAAACCATAGCTATAATTAATACTCCCCTAAAGCCACAACAATCATTGGCTTAACGCCTAAGCCCGCGCAAACAAAAGCGCATCACCCCCGCATCGATTGAAAACACTTTACTAATCCTTGCCCCGCCGTGGCAATCGTCTATACTGCCTTCAATTAGTCGCAAGCTTCTTAGAGCCATCGCCGCTAGCCTGGCTGGGCACTGGGCGCAAACTTCTAATGAACAAACAGAAACCTGCCCTAAAACGCCAGCGGAGTTGAGGCGGGACCGTTGAAGCTCACCGTCAAACATCGAGCAAAGCCTTTAAGCGAACGCGCGCTCCAGTAAACTGTCCGTATCGAATGCGGTGTCCACTTCGGTTTGATGCGTGTATGTGTGTGAAAGTGCGTATTGCTAATTGAATCCCAAAATCCCATACCATCACCACGGTCGGTGGGGTCGGTCCGGGTAGCGGACGAAGGTCGTCTACCAAACGCTCCACCGCGGACGCACGAGATCGCGAAAAGGGATCAAACGATTTGCAAAACCCTGGCAGTGCTTGTCGACCACAAAATTATTTGATACAGCTCGATAAACAACAACCCTTTCCGCGGGCGGATGGATTATGGTGGAAGGGAAGGGTCGGTTGTGGGGAGGGGGTAGCATCGATGTTTCAGTCTCGGCAGCGTGCTAGTTAAATCCCGCCGTGCGCCCAAAACACGCACGGCACAAAACGCGCTCGCTCGCCCGAGCACTAGAAATCCCTTTCTGCGTTGGATGGCACTGCATGGCACTTTACTGCAATTTTCGTCCCGCTGCTGTATGCCTTCCCCCATCACCAACCAGCTCAAAACATTGCAAGATCGAAAAGGACATCGAGCAACAACCGTGAACAACCCGGTTTGTGTTCGAATCGGTTTTCGGTGTTCGATGGCAGCGCCTGTGAAAAGCGAGGCAAGCAGGCTCGCGTTGAATATAAAACCCCCCCTCCCCTTCCGCTCTAACCAACGCACACACATACACACAGAAACTGTTTGGGTGGGGCAAATGGGTTCACTATGGGCAGGCTGCGGGTGAATGTCGATGCACCGGAAACCGCTAGACATGGCGATAATCAAAGCGCTATAAATCAGTGCAAATCAAACATCAAAATACACCTTTTGCCACCAGCTGCACCACTCATCTCCCGGGCGAGAGATGCAAACCAGTCTAGGGCACACACACGCACACACACACATCCTCACACGCAGGTACTCCAAATCGATCAACCTTCTCGATAGAGGAACTCCACGAGCGAACACTAAACGGGCGCGTGGGGAATATTAGGGTGTGTTGAGCTGACAGCTCGTGAAAGAAAACAAACAGTGCCGAATGGGGGGCGCTTTCCCGGGAGCAGGCGGGAGCGGCGGCATAGACGAGGGAATGGTTAGGTTTTAGAGAATTCTCACGTACTGTGGGGTAGCGAGTGTGGCCTGAAAATACTCGCACATTGGAGACGAGGGTGAGCGAACGATCCGCTTGTCGCCATTATAATCGCTTTACCTTCCTCCCCCACTCTGCAGCATGCAGCCGGTGGTGGGATGGGAACGTTTTGCAATGAATGGAAGCAGTGGAAGGTAGAGCAAAGTCGGTAGAGGAGGAGTAAACACAACCCACACCCACAAACCCCAAGCACCTTTATGATTCATAGGCGTATTTGATTTTGTGATAATTGAAAACGGTCACCATCGTCATCGTCGCCTCCATTCGGCTGCCTTTTTTCTCTTTCCCTCTCTCTCGCATACACACATACACACAACGACAACGTTGGTAAACCCCAGGTAAGACCGGAAATCACTACCGCGCGATCATTATGCTAACCTCAAGCTGGGCGCAAGCTGGGCTTTAGCTCAGCCGGGTGCGACCGAGCGCTTGTTGTTGATTTCTCTAACCGACGGCACGCACGCACGCTGCTCCTGCGGGAGCGTTAGTTCGGGGGCAATCTCCACCCGTGGGCGGAGCGAGATGAGTGGGTGCGGCAATACTCGTTAAATGCTTCATAATTAGTTTATCGAGTTCCGGACCTTCCGGGGCCGTCCGGGTGTCGTCGTCGTCGTCGTCGTCGGTACGTCGTGTCGGTTTAATGAAAGCGTGTCCACGAGCCTGGTGGGTGGGTTGGTGGGTTTAGAAGGAATGGCCCGAGGTTTGTCACTTATGAATAATTTCTCACTTCCCGCTGTCTCGCACGCTTTTCTACCAGAACGGGGCGGGGATGGAAGCTTCGCTCAGCTTCGTAAAAGGACCATCTGTTGCGCGGGTGTTGGTGCCATCCAAGGTGTGATGGGTGCATTTAAGCCATTTTTATTTTTACTGGTGTTTGTAACATAAAAAGCTTTAGCTTTATTTAAAGCTGCATAGCATTCATGTAAATAACACCTCAAATTTTGATCATTTTTATTGTACAGAAAAAAAAGAAAATAGGATAAATTTATGTGCGTTTCATCATATTATTTCTCAAATCAGAATCATACTTTCTTTTGAAAGCCTCTGAACATAAATATGTTGTCCTTTTAAAGCGGTTCTTTTCCATGGCCAATTTGCATAATTTACTAATTTTGATGCTTTAAAGATGCTTTTTATTTAATTATTTATTTGTTTTCCGTTCTCGCGGTTGCGCGTTTAATCAATTTTAATTTAATTAATTTATTTATTTTAAAAACATGATTGTTACGATCCAGCTTCCAAATCATCATTTACGATCCAAATCTTTTACGTATATTTTCCTGAAAAAAAAAAACGTTTTATTGCCTGTAAAAGTGAATCAATCCTTTTTGGAATCAACATAAAGCTAAAGACTTTAGCCAAAAACCAAAGATGTTTTATTCCATTAAGTTTAATCATGTTTGCTAGTTTGCATTTTGTTTTTTTTTTGCGTTTAGTTGTTTTGTCCCGTTTTAAAACACAATATTTTTCAAAACACTAAAAACACATTTAAAACACAATTATGCAGTTTGAACCATACCAATATTCCAAAAGTGTGTCTTTCTCATAATTGATCGAAATGTACACTTTAGGTTGAAAAAATGACTTTCACGAAATTATTAAATTGCGATTTGAAAATTTGTATTATTTATATAGGGAACATCAATAGGGAAAATCATTTGAGATTAGCAGTCGAAATTAAAATGAGCGTTATCTCGCCTCTCACACTATAGCAGATGATTTTGAAACATACGAAAAGTAATCCAATGGTTAACAATTTCCTAGTGGATGTTTAACAAATCTAATACCTTATAACGAAATTATCACATTTCAAACTTCTTCTTCTTCTTCTTTGGCTCAACAACCGTTGTCGGTCAAGGCCTGCCTGTACCACTTATGGGCTTGGCTTTCAGTGACTAATTGATTTCCCCCCATAACAGGATAGTCAATCCTACGTATGGCGGCACAGTCTATTTGGGGATTGAACCCATGATGGGCATGTTGTTAAGTCGTACGAGTTGACGACTGTACTACGAGACCGGCTCAACATTTCAAACACAGCTTTGTTTTAAACCGTAACATTTGGTGGTGGTTCCTTGGTACATCTTGCTCTATTTGACATGTCTCGAAAGCCTGCATAGACCGGCATGCCCACGTAGTACGTTACGTCAAATGAAAGAAGAGGCATCATGAATATTTGCTTGTAATTTTACACCTGTTATCAACTTCCTTGAAATCTAAGTCCAGGATATGTGGAAACCACCTAGATTCCGGTTCAAAGGGTGTACAAAGGGTGTACTTTTGTCTTCAATTTTTATTTTTATCAAAATGTGCTAAAACATTGCAAAATACAGTTAGCAAGGATTAGCGGTTCCAACAAGAAAGCGTAGACTACGGACCAATCTTAATGAAGTTTGCCTTGCACCATCACGTTAATCCTTCCAGTCCTTGACGGCAGTCGTCGTACTGTACGCGTTTTGATGATTTCTCGTACCACCGCCATCGTCGTTGGACGTCTCAATCCCGCATAACGTGTCTGGAGGAGAAAGGTTTCGATTTCCCTTCCCGCTTCCGCAAGCATTCGACCGCACCGGCCCCCAGCATAGAATCGATAAACAATACCAATAGGTAAGTGCGAGTGTTTGTGCAACCCGTTGTCAATGCCGGGCTAGCACGAACTAATCGAGAGCTTTCCCCCCCCCCCCCCCCCCNTGGGGGCGCCCCCCCCCCCCCCCCCCGCCGAAACCAAACGCTTTTGTCCGCCGTGGAATCGGTGTGTCCCCTAGAGCATACCAGCGCGCCAGCGTAACAGCATTGAACATCAAACCGAGAAACAAGCTTATTTACAAAACCACCCAGTCAGCTTGACTGCCAGCGCCGTTATTTACCCTGTGCCGTCTGTGTTACTGTGGGGTTGAGTGTTTGTGTGAGCGTGTGTGTGTGTGTGTGTGTTTGTGTCGTTGGGACATTTGCTGTTGGATGTTTCGTGGCAAAACGCGTCGAGTCATCCCCGTACCAGGGACGAAGAAATTCAATTGCACTACGTTCGAAGGCCGATTCTAGCCCGTGAGCGAACAAAAAACCTTCATTTGGGTAGAGAAAACACAATACAACAAACAAAAAACTCAATCGAGTGTACAATAAATTACAAATACAAATTATTTCATGCACGCAAATTGATTGCCTTCGCCGCGCGGTAGAATCGTACGGCAGCAAATTTACCCGTAACAACACGATTTAGCTTGCTACGTCTGTCTTGCAAGGAACTGTGCTGTATGCTGCTAGAAAGGGGATTTCTGGCTCGCGTACGTGCAACGAACGGTAAAGTCAGCAACCGTTCCGGTTCATCATGCTGAATCCAAGTGTTTGCCAGCGCTGCAGCTAATTACAGCGTTATCAGCTGTTTCCGCTCTTTCGCACCGTTCGAAATCAAATACACATACACAAACTCTCACCCACACAAAAACAACGTCCAACGGTATACCAGGTGGGTAGCGAACACAAGTTGGTTTTGTGCCACCGTGCGTGCAAGGACCGGGAACGGCAAGGCAAGCACGTCTACATGCATTCGCTAAGAAACCAGTCTTGAAGTGTAATTAAACAGGATGATGATGGAATGTCTCGCACAAAATGATTGGTTGACGGTAGGCAGGGGATCACTGTTGCGTGAATTAAATAGAGCGGGCAGTCACTGTCAAGTGCAAATAGCCATTGTTCTGTGCCGTAGCGGAATGTTTACGGACGGGAAACGCATCAGGAAATGAATTCCACGTCTCGATCGTGTTTACTGTCGAAAGCGTGAAGCTATACAAATTGTTTGTAGTGAGCTTGTCCGAAAACACCTTCTTTGGCATTGTTGGACACATTATGGAGACGCAAGGTAGTTTTCAAACCAAACGATGGCGCTTGAAGACTGGCAGTCAAGATCATGGAGACGCCTGGTACTTTGTAAGATCGTGGAGATGCCTGGTGTTTGGTGAGAGCATTACAGGGTTTTCCCCTGTCAGTCAGTTTCGAATGTAAATTTTTTATTCACAGCGTGAAAAATGTTAATCTACAACAATTTGGTATTTCATTGCCTTAATAAAATAATTTAAAATTATAAAAATTGTTAGTTTCTTCAGCATAATTTTCAATACTTCGACTGTCTATTGACATCGTTTTTTCACAAGCGAGCTATTATTATTATTCTTATTTAGTTCATATTGTCAGCCACCTAGGGTTTCCCAATAATATATCTTACAAACTAAGGGAGAAGAAAATGTTAAGGATGAGAGATGATATAGAAAAGGATGATATAGAAAAGGACTCAGAAAGACGAGAGCGAAAACTGGACAAATTTCTGGACAAGGGAACAACAGATAAAAATGGGAGGTCTGTCGCGGAGACGACGAGAAGGAACGTAAAGAGGAATAGAGCTGAGGAGCGAAGCGAGTTGAAGCCGTATCTCATCAAGATTTGTACAACATTTTCAAAAGTAATATTACAAGCATTTTTATGCTTTTTTGCATCACTACAATCATTTGAGTGCGTAATAACTTATAAAGTAATTTCCAAATCACGCGCTCACAAATTTGATGAAAAAAAGTATTTTTAGCTTAAAATACAGGATTTTCCTTGTTAGTTTCGAATGTAAACATTGTTATTAACCGCGTGCAAGATGCAAATCCACATCAACCTGATATTTCATTTCCATCAACACGTCTCAAGCTGAGTTGAGTTAGACAGTTCTTTGTGATGTGTTGAATGTATAAAGTGAATTTTCATTATGAAGCAAATAAACCATTTGACAGTTGTTGAAAAACATCTTGGAGGCGTAAAAAACATATGCACATTTGAAAATGACTTGGAAAACCCTGTAACGCAATTAATAATCAGGTGTTCGCTTTACACGGCACATCCACCTAAAGTAAAACCTTAACCCCTTTTAAATAGGTATGCTTTTGTAATAAAAATGCATGTAACATTTCCCTCCAGGTAAAACAACGATGACAATAGACCCATGAAGTGTTGAAATGATTTTCATTTCATTGCTGCAGAAATTTAAAAAAAAATATTATGGAAATGAAACATCGACATAACTTATTGCATGCGGTGAAATTAATATTTATATTCCAAAGTGACTTGGAAAACTTTGCAAGGCGCTCGGTACTCTGTGTTATGCACTTGACCGGTGTCATAAACCAATTTGGTGCCTAGATTTTTTATTCGAATTGCAGTTTTTTTTGTTCATCAAAAAGTTACTGACAGTACTCAGAGCAACGCTAATTGTCAAATCGTTCAGCTCAATTATTCGATTACGACAGACAAAGCCACCAGACCACCAGCGTTGTTGAAACACAATTAATCAATCTTCCGATTCGGCACTAAAAGCGCTTTGCGAAACAATATTTTGCACCCAGAAACGACGCTAAATCGCTCCACTATCAGCATTGACGTAATTCGCAAACCGATTCTGCAGTTGGTTAAGTTAATTGAAGCTATCAATCACTCGCTTTGCCGGATTCCGAAATCCAATCATCCGACCAAAGATTTTGGCCACACCGCCATTGGTGACCAATTTAATTCGATTTCCGATTCCGGTGCAAAGCGCTGGGTGAGAAAAGTTGCACCCTAGAGGGAAGCTGCTTTGAATGTCCCGCATTGCCAAGAAAAAGAACAAAAGCGACGAAAAAATAGGGACACCAGCGGTCTGTGTTGCTTCAACTCCGATCCGCCACACCACTTGAACGATAATTAATAATTTTTGTACACTTCTCAATCTACACAAACACACACATACACATCGTACACTCATTTGGACCGTCCTGGACGTGATGTACATTATGAACAAAAAAACTGCTTCATCCCGGACATGTGCATACTTGCACCAAACACTTGCCGGATAGTGCTGGGCCCGGTTCGGGAAAACTCATTTCCGCGATGTCGGGCATTGTCTCGTCTTGCGCCAGCTTTTGCTAATTCACCCTCTTTTCCTGTGATCCGGCGATCGCACAGGGGCAGCAGGGCGTAAATCGATCCATCAACAGCCCGGCCTGGTTATTGAACGGCCGGAAACCACCGGTGACAACGTACGCTCAGGGCTGCTCTTGGATACACTTAATTAAATTCGGTTCTGCTCATTTCACTCACACCCGGATGGTTCACCCACGTGGCCGTAGTTATATGCATGTGTGTGTGTGTCGTGTGTTTGAATGAATGCGGCAGATCCCTTTTGGATACGCGGGTGATTATTGATTTACTTCCAGCGTTGCACTTGCATCGGCGTTACGGTGCAAAGGGCAGAGGCAATTGTCCGCTTATCAGGCCCAATGACGCAATGCTGATCCGGTTAGAAAGGAGAGGGCAATTGTAGCGATATATTTGCAAAATTTTCGTACATCTTTTGGCCAAAGAAAACAAAGAAATTGTTTAAAGTTGGTTTAAATAGCTAATACAAAGTGAAGACGTTAAATTTCTTCATTCATTTTGCGTATCGTTAGGCATTAAACTAATATTTTTCGAAAGCGTTATTGTATAATCCATTATTATTCCATAACTGTTTTCATTTGGTTTACAGGGTTTCAAAACATATGAGGGAATAGTTCAATCACTTAGGGGAATGTTGCAAATCGGTAGGAGAATGTTGCATGCAAGCTGTGGAAGTTTGCAATCATATAGGGGAGTGTTGCAATCGACTAGGGCAGGGGTCTTCAAACTTTTCAGTTTGCGAGCCGCATTGCTTCACAATCAACGTTGTTGAGGGCCATTTTGATGCTACCTTTAGAGTGGAAGTTAAAATCTCATTTTAATAAGAAAATACTAAAAAATATATCAAATTTCTGCAGCTTTATTTTATTGAATCTTGTTTTTTTGTCTTTCAGAAGTAAAAAAATATTTTTTTCATTAATTAGTAAGAAAAGAAAGCTATTTAATTTATCCTTTGCCCAGTCATCGCGGGCCTCATTAATGGCCCGCGGGCCGTATTTTGGAGACCCCTGGACTAGGGGAATTTCGCATGCATACTAAGGTGCTGTCATCAGATTGTGGGTGCCGGTGTAAAAAGCTTCGAATTGATACCAACGATGTTTTCTAAAAAAACATAATTTGGAGTTGTTTTCGGGTGGCATTTAGCTGTACACATGATAAACTAAATAAATCCTGTTGCGGAGCCATTATTAAACATGATAAATTAGTAAAATTATCGAAAATATGTTGCGGTATTTACAGCGGTACTCACAATCTGATGACAGCTCCACAGTTTGCTTGCGAAATTCCCCTACTCGATTGCAACACTCCCCTATATGATTGCAAACTTCCACATCTTGCTTGCAACATTCCCCATCAGATCGGCCAAAAAATGTAATTCCCCTACCGATTTGCAACATTCCCCAGTGTGATTGAACTATTCCCTTATATGATTCTAAAACCTGTGTTATATTTACAAAACACCCCCCGTTTTATAAAATATCCTTCTAATGTGAGTAATGCTCACATTTTGTCATAAGGTTCATCTTTTATTCGTGAAATTGTGCAGCACTTACGTATATCAGTGCTTAAAACTCTTTCAAACAATAATTTACCACACAAATGCTAAAATTTGATACTCATTGCTTTCTCGCAAAATAATGCAATCAGTACAAACAGAGATCATTCCTCATAAAAGGTAAACAACATATTTATCAGATATTTTCCCTGGTTAACTTCAAGCCCGAATGGTAGCGTAATTATTACCATTATTCGAAAAACGCTATCAACACTCCTGGCCATGTTCAGCTGTAAACCATTGTGTCTGTGGAATCAAAGCACGGACGAGCACACCCCATAGCAGATGGTCCGATAGCATCTAATCGAAATTAAAATTCACTTAAAATCGGTACCAGTGAGCGACAGCACAAAGGCACACGAGCTGTCTAGCAACGGCGCTGCAAACGTTTGAGTTGATAAATGATAAAATACACCTCACCCTGCCAACCGTCCCAAAACCTGTCTTTCGTCCATTAACCTCACTTTCACACACACCCGAACACACGATTCCAGTACGCCAAAGCCTGGCGGTGATGTGAATGACTTTTCCCATGGCAACTGTGCAAAGCGATCCGCATCGAGAGCGAGACCAACGCGAAACCGATGAAATTGCGAGCAAAACGAACACGCGGTGGTGTGTGTGTGTGTGTGCTGCGGCACTGTGACACTGTCATTGTCATCGCCAAGTTGGCCTCCCGTGAAAGCATTGGCCCCCGGCCGGTTCCCTTGTCGTGACATCTCTAGTGAAGTGCGAATAATTTAAATTGGAAAATAAAAATAGAATACGGAAATTTTTCAAACTCGTCCTGCCATTTCATCCTTCCTTTGCCTTTGCCTCTTGCTTATGTACCGCAAGCTACCACTGGCAGGCCACATTTTGCGGGGAAAGAGCATCCTTTTCTACCATTGAGATTCGCCTTTCTTCGACTTCGTTCTTGGCTACCCGAGAGGGAGGATATCGCGATTGGTTGGTTTGTTGGTGACTTTTTTCCCTTCTCGTCTGTCTCGCTTCCTTTGCATATTTTCTGCTTGGAATGGGCTGCTGTGATGCCCCATTGAATGCAAGTGAAGGAACATTATTTCATTTCCCATAAATCGAACACCAAATGAGCGTGTGTGTTTGATTTTTGTAGATAGTTGCAGTGCTGCTTTCTTGCGCCCCACAACAAGTGCATTCAATGCACAATCCGTGTCAGTTCGTTTTGGCAAGGAAGGTCCATTTTTAATTATGCCTGAAGAATGCGTCAACAGGCTCACTGAACTCTTGAAGAGGTGTTGCAATCACTCCCAGCCCCGGATGCTTCGTAATTGATCGGAGCTGATCGGTCATAGCGAAGGTTCCTGTCTCTAGGGAGCTGCTCTTTGGCAGTGCGTTTGTCTCACCTTCGCGTCGTACCGTATCGTCTGGCACGCCGTACGCAAGCAAACAGCCATTGGCAGGGATGTGTGCTGGTTGAATCGGAGCAGTTGTCCATCGGAAGGCCAAAAGTGAACATCTACTGCCAACAAGGGAGCGCCCACCGGAAGCATAAAACAAACAAAAAAGTGACTAGTGACGCGAACACACAGGGGACAGTACGATTCCCCACGTTTAAACGCTTGCCTAAATGACTGGCACTGCCTTCTATAACGAACCGAGCGACGAGGGATGCTAAATTCTAGCCCTGGTTCAAACAGGGCCGAGCAAAGCAAAGCGGGCAGCAATGTCCGAAAATAATTGGAATCTATTCCTTTCGCACTGTTCATAGTGCCCTGGGAGTATCGTGTAGTTTGCCGTTTAGAATCATTCGACGGTCATCCGGCTTCCGGAACCGTTCGTTCAGTTCGCTCACTCGACACAACAAAACCAATCATTGGCGCCCCACGGGATCGGTTCGAGTTGCAAGCTATTTCTTGCATTTTGTTTCGGTTCGTCGTTTTCACTCCATGCATTGATGGGGCGAAATGAAAGCAACGGGTATTGCTGGTGGGTTGCGTTATCGATCAAAGTTTTGCTCCCAACTTCTCGATCAGTTGTTGTTGCTGGGTAATATTGTTGCTCGAGTTATGTAATGTTGCGAAAACAAAACAGTTTTGCAATGCAGTGTACATACATTTAGGCGCATTTTAATTTTTCTTGGTTGAACTAACAACCATTCCCATAGCTATTCGTTGTTTTAAATTTGACTTAGTGCTTAACTAGCTATGCGACCAAGTGCGACCATGCAAAAATCATGCTTTATGGCGTTATTATACGTCGGTTATTTTAGAAATCTGTTTGACAATTGATGACGTAGCGTGTAAAACTAAAGCAATGACTTAATTATTCGGAAACTTCAATTTGCCAAACCGTAATTTGATATTCGATGAAACATATCCACTTATGCTCCAAGTTAATTACGAAAACTCGAGGATCGAAGGCCTTCTATTTGTCGCTTTTTTGTCTAACTGTCGCCTTCTATTTGATTATGTGAATAGTAAAGGTTTGCACTAGATTAACAAAATTCAAAATTACCGGATAACTACCTCGATTTGAGTTTTGTGTGCGACGACATTCTGCAACAATTCTCTCCATCGGCAATTTTACCCTTCCCCCATAGTTGCAATAGATTGCCATCATCCGCCTTTAGAGCTGTGCTTGTCTGACGGCTTAGCCAAAGCATAATGTGCTTAGCTCCCCACTAGATCTCTCCAAGATGTCACATCAGGCATTTTCAACTACAGTTGCACCAAACTTGTTGCTTCTAAATGATGTACTGCAATCCTCTGACTGGTCATTCCTGGAAACCCAGACATAAACCATGCACTCGATACATTCAGCCGGTAATTTAAGTAAAATTTAGCTGCCTGTTGCACTGTAAAACGTCAACGATATAGCCCACCGTGGTCTAATTCGCAATTAACACGGTTAAAACGAAAAAAAACATGCTATCGGTATTACCAAAACAATCGAACACTACAAGCGAGAATGCGATTCATCGCCGCACACAATTTATATAAATGCTATAACATATCTGCGTGACATAAACATCTACAGAGATTCTGTGTTTAGGTCAGACCCTCCTACAACCCTGGGCCTGATGGATTTCCGACCGCAGTTCTTGCCAGTTGTAGCGAAATTTTGGCCGGACATCTGGCTTGTATCTTCCCTCAACCCTCGCTCAATCAGCGCATGTACCAGCAGCATGGAAATCGTCCTAGATGTTTCCTGTGCAGAAAAAGGGGAATAAGAACTTAGTGGAGAACTACCGTGTCATTACTACTTTGCTTGTCGGTGTTAATGATTTTGAAATCGTCGTCCAGAACTCGCTCTTGAACTGCTGCCGCTCGCTGATAACAACCAGCCAACACGGATTTTCCCTGTCTGCAGTGTGACCGAAGCCTAGATGGATGTCATCTATTTTGACCTTAAGGTCGTCTTTGATTGGGTGAATCACCGCTTGCTGTTGGCGAAGCTTGCACGACTTGGTTTTTCTACTCCTTAAGTGCAGTGGCTCGAATCGTACCTCACCTATCGTCGAGATAACTTCAAAATAGAAAGCACTATGTCCAAGGAATTCGTGAATAGTTCATACGTGCCACAAGGTAGTAACCTTGGACCTTAGCTGTTTTCTCAATATTTCAACGACGTTACTACTGTAGTAAGGGTATCTGAGTGTTTATTATATGCGGGTGATCTCAGACATATCCCACCTGTGAGGTGTTTTGGTGATTGTCTTGTCCTGCAATCATCGATCGACTCTTTCTCTGATTTGTACATGAACAACTTTCACCGTTCTAATTGTCCAATAGCGCATAAGTACTGCATTTCCGGCACACAACCGCAACGATGCAATGCAACAAAATATTTAGGAGTTACCCTTGACCGTAATCTTGACTTTCATGTGCACCATAACGAACTTATTGATAGAGCGAACAAAATGCTAGGATTTATACGCAGGCAGTCGAGAGTATTCTCCGACCCACATTGTTCTGTCGCACTCTACAAATCACTAGTCAGATTCATCTAAAAATACTCCTCAGTAGTTTGGTGTCTATCGTATTCGTTATAGCCGAATATGATCGAGACAATGCAACAAAATCATCCTTTTACGGTTAACTTCCTGGTGTAGTTGCAGTGAGAACTAGTTATCACACACGGAGTTTAATTTTTTTAAGAATAGAAATTCTCGCTTCTCGCCGCGAAACGGCGCAAATTATATGTTTGAAATAAATCATCCTAGGAGAGATAGATTCACCGGACCTTTTAGCTGGAGTTAGTTTTAACGCACCTGCTCGTACTTTAAGCTATGTAACTATAGGCTATGAAGAGTTAACCAAACTAGACATATGGCGTGCATATAGCGATAATGAACCTATGACTGCGATTAGAATCAATACCCACTATGATTCTTTTAATTGGAACTTCTAATGTTACCCTTTATGCGTTGCTGTGCTATTCTTTGTTTTTTACTTTGCGCTGATGTTATAATGTACCGTGACGTTATCTGTTATTAAATGCTACCCTAGACAGCTAAGATAGTTTATAATATTAGTGATAAGGCTGTTATGATGGCCAAGCACTTTATAAATGAATAAATTAACAAATAAACTCCACTTGCACACGTTTGATTCGAATCCAAAACTAGCTTTCAGTGTGTTTAAAGATTATTTTCAATTGCTTTTATTTTCCCTCATGCAACAACTATTTCAAAATGGTTCCTAATACCAATTCACGCATTATTGTAACTCTATTGTAATTCGTAGGTCTTTTGTTTTTTTTTAAACAATCAAATGCGTTTTAAGCGTTCCAGCCATCCAACTCTCCTCCCTTCTCCTTCACCTTCTCGCATCCACCCTTGCACGTACCTCCCACGCCTCTTGTCCTCATTTTGCGCAATTTTCGCCCCCTCTCTTGACCTCCGGAAGTAATCACGCAGAATCGTTAAAGCAAAAACAGAACAAATTGTCATGCCCAAAATTGTCATCGAGCGTTGAAATGCTCCCGTTCTCCCCATCAGATCAGTGCCCCACTCCGGTCCCTGCACAAAAAAAGGAAGCAAAACAACAACAACAACAAAAAACATCTAAAGCACTCACAGTGAAGTGGTGAGTGCATAAAATGTGGACCATAAATCTTCATGAAACTCGACACCGCTGACCGCTTCTTTGCAGTGGTTCGACCTCGCAAAGAACGCTCTGTTGCGGTTTTAGGGCGACGCGCAAATAGCGCAATGCCGCCTGATGATGCATACTGATGACACAAACACACACACATACAGCCACATACACACATTTCTCTATGGTGTGGTTTCGTTTTCAGTTGTGATGGTTGATATTTTTCAGTTTTTTTGTTGTTTTCTGTTTTCAGTCACAAATCGTTGTAGTGGATGTTTTTGGAAGCGGGCGACGGCAACGTGCAAGCCGAAATTGATGCTGCTGGAAGGAACGGTCACAGTGAGGGACGGGGAAACCGACAACGCGAGAGGGGGGGGGCAAACTCGACAGCATTTTATTGCTGACACTTTACAGCACTTAAAATATTTTTAATCAAAATAAAACGATCCTATAAATTATCAATGCAAGCAAGCCGTGTAGTAGCTGGGGACACGAGAGGAGAGAGAGGGGAAGCAAAAAGAGCATGAAACAAAAACAAATACCCTCCAGTGCTCAAAACCCACCCAAGTAAACAAACGAGCGGGTTCCGTTTTGCGCTAGAATTTGCAAAATTTGTCCAATCCAGCGATGGTGCCTGCCTGTAGCTGTAGCCCGCTCGATAGTTGGCAGTGTGATCGCTTACAAAGTTTTGTTTCATAGTGTGGTCTTTTTTTGTTTTGCTATCGGTTGTAACATTTGCACCCTGCTTTCTAACTTCCGCCCCGTGTCTCTGGACCGAACCGGGAAAAATGCTAGCGTCACCAAAATATGCGAGCTCAAAACTCCAAACCCGCTCTGTTGGGGGCCAGGATCCCGCAACGGACAGCGGCCCGGTTGGCACCGTGTACAGACGCACAGTGAATGCGGCAGCACGGGATCGTGTTCCGGAATTCGGTCGGTGACCGTTCGCTGGGCGCATTTGTCAGCTCGCTCGGGAATGTTTGCCGGAACGCCCAAAGGGGCAGCAGCTCGTAGCTGCAAGTCATCCGTTTCATTACCATAATCATTGGACTCGGTAGCGGTGCAGTGAAACCCGGACGGTAACGGCGATGCGTAAAACAGTGACAGCGTGTTGTGTCCGGCGGTAGTGCATTCCGCCCCGGGATGACAAACGGTTGGCAGTTGGATGTTACTGCATGTGCCGTGGATGCTTAAATTGCTGTCATCGAGCCATCGATCAAAACCACGAGACAAAGCGATGAATGCAGTCAGATGTCTTGGTTGGCATTTTGCTAGTGTCAGTAGCGCTGGTGCACCGGAAGATGTATTTCATTTTGTTTGGTTTTTATTGCGCCAAAACAATGAATAAGAATAAGAGAGCAAGAATAGCACATGTTTCACCCATGTTTGCATACATCTACATGTGTTATAATGTAGTCGCGGTTTAACGCCTGAAGGTATGTCAGCTTCAGCTTTATCCAAACGTTTCAGAATAATAAAAATACGATAAAAATAGCTTGTATACGTTAAGGTGCATACATAAGCGTTGCAAATTAAAAAGCCTATCCTGGCCACTCTTTGAATACCAATAAACACTAAACAAAAATTAAATAATAAAAATTGCATCCTTTTTGGCGCTCTGAACTGCAACCTGCGCACTGAACTTGCTACGCAGCACCGCCAACCACAACGCCCTAATCCATGACCCGAACATCCAATAGCTCAGTAATAAATCGAATTCACTTTCTGCTGGATTTCCGGTATCACAGCTGTTCTTCGAAATGGAATAGTAGATCAACTAGCCAACGCAGGACGTAATAAACCGGCCTGCTACGAAGGTGTTTATATCGCCGTCCACCATATATTAACCGAATGCCATGGATATACTGCGTATGTACACTCTCCTCGCAACAGAATGTGATTGCCAGCGAAAACTTTTAAAATTTCTCCGTATCCGTACTATCCTTTATAAATAAATCCAACCATTTTTAATCAAAACCGACTAATAGCATTAAGCTTGCCGAGACCACGCATGATAATGTAATTGCAAACCACAAATGGTTTGCTAAGAAGAACATTATATTTTACGAATAGATTTATTTACTGATTCAAAGAGCCAAATGAGACCAATTGGCTGAAAGTCTCTATAAAAAAAATAGATAATAGAATAGAAATAGAATAGAAAAATAGAAAATAAAAAAATAGAAATAATTGTCCTAACGGCAAATGGAGAGAATATTAACCGACAAAGTGCAAAAGAAAACCACTCGTTCGACCCGCAACCTCTATCACCCACAATACCGCAAGCACCAGTGACAAAATCCGCTCATCACGCGGTGCATCATTGCGCGCCGCTTTTGGTTAACCCTCATTTTCTTTTATTCCGTTTATCACCCCTCAAATCGCAACGTCACACACACCCTAACACTAACACACATACACACATGCATACAGCAACCGCACGCGAGCAACGGTTCAATCGAGCGGGAGTGAGCATTTTTACTGAAATGTGCTTTCCTCATATGTGTTCGCCTTTCTTGCTCTGGATCGTCGAATCGATCAAACG
>VTWG01004262.1:0-18939 GCA_008817895.1 Anopheles fontenillei | reverse complement strand
GTCCTACGTATGGCGGCGCGGGCTATTTGGGGATTGAACCCATGACGGGCATGTTGTTAAGTCGTACGAGTTGACGACTGTACTACGAGACCGGCTCGCAGCCCGGCGAGCTCAGCTATAACTATCCAAAAATAGTCAAATTTTAATTGCAACCGTTAAGACGAATTATACGCCTCGCCTGCAAACGTTTGATGAATGGCAAACCCCGCTCTAGGATTTAATAATTCGGAGAAGAAAGGGCAGTGGTAGACTAAGAGGGTTTTTTTTAAGATAATGTCAACATTTTAAACCGTTAGCAGAACATCAAACAACTCTATTTATAGAGTTCAAGATTATTATTGAGAATCAAAAAGTTCATAATGGAACAGTCTCATTTAATGTATGTTCTATTTACATTTGCTTTTTATTTTTCTAGTAAATTACGCTTGTTAGGCGCTTGTCCAATAGCCTTCCAAAAAGATATACATATCGATTAGGTGACCTTCTTCGAAATGATTTGTTATTAGTTAATTTTCATGTTCCCAATACTTTAAGTCTTTAAGCGGGATGTTTGCAGACACCTTAGCCAATTCGAATAGCTGATTCGATTAGCCGAATCAAGCTAGGTGACTATTCCATTCCTCTTTATCCCACGAATCGGCACCCATTTGGGTCAGTAATAATCGATATAATCAATCAATATTCTATAATCTCCCGTGATAATCCCACTCGCACAGAATCGCCCTGCAGGAGAGTTCTATCCCATCTGTCCAGCGATGGGTGTTAGTGGCGATGGAATGCGATAAGCATACTGGGAAGGCGAATTACTGCGCGTTTATCATCGTACGCCAACCAAACTCATCGTTTTTTTTATCGATTAACTTGTTTCCTTGTTTTATCTTGCTTCTATTTTCGTTTCATGCCAAAGGCGTATTGAATTCCGGGAGGGAGAAAAAATGATTAGACCAACTTTGACACGTTGCTGGTGGCTATTGGCGGCCCTTCGAAATAGCTTACGCTGAAGAGCTAGAAACATTGTTGTGTTGCTGTAACACAACTTTACTGCGTAAATTATAAGGATCTAGTTTAATTGCGTTTATTCACACCAACGACAGGCATGGAAACCCGGCTGTTCGCTGCAAACCTGTTGGTGTTTTGTTGGAGTGTTTATAGTTTTCCCGCCAGGGCGTATCGTATCGTTATCCCTGGAAGCTTGTTGAGGGAAGGGGCTAGTCCTTTTCCCTAAAAGTTGGGCTTCCAACAAGCGCGTCAGATATGTGCAAACTTTGCCCTGGCGAAAATGATTTATACCGCCGTAATCACCTGCGTTTTAGGCTCGGGTAGGCTTCTACCATTCCAAACAACCAAATCCTTACACAGTCTGCAATGGACAGTGACTTGGGGCGAATAGGCCGCCGAAACATTGCAGCACTTACTGGCACTACTCCTGCGTTGCCGGTACAACAATACAACAACCCTGGAGGAATATATCATTTGGCAAATAAATAAATTAGAAAACTTTTCCACTTAGAGCTACCGTGCCTCGAACCGGGACGACGGGATTTACCTTTGTGTCGAGCGTGGAAGAGGACGGTTGATTGCACACCTTAACAACCGAACCCGACAAGCCTTCTGGGAGGTATCGCGCGCTTTCTTTCCTGTTCCGGAGTGTGTGGGGCGGCTAGCAGCCGTGGTGCAAATTGTGTTCATGCTTCGCTAGTTTATTTCTTCAACAAATTTACTCGAATCGCAGCACAACTACTCCCACACTGACCTCCCGAGGGTGTTGTATGTATGTTGCGGTCTCCGTTGAAGTGATCTTTCGAAAGCGAGCTTTTCGTGTGCCAGGAGAAGTTTTGGGCCTCGTGTCACCTTCGGGGCAAGTTTCACCTACACGGTGCGCTGCCTGTCTTTACAGCAGTCCGTATCGAAGCTCGACGATGGATGGTGTTTGCTTATTTCTCAAAACTAAATGATAACAATATTCACTGTGAACACGTGGAGCTGTGCAAAAACGGAACAGTCTTGAAATATTTCGCTCCACTTCACTTCCTCCTGTACCGAGGGCAGAAATAGAATCTATGTAGGTGTATGGAATAACAGCGCATAAAAGAAGTATTCTCCTCGTTGACGGCGAAGCTCAAACCATACTTTAAAAATAAACAATTTCGGCCTCTTCTTCGCGTCTTGCAGCAAATGTGGCCTTGAATTTCTCCGTGCCGAAGTAAATAGAAGCCCCTTGCCATGTAAATTTTGTTGCAATAAGTAAAAAAAAGGAAAAAATTGAGAAATTATCCAAAGCTCGCGACCATTTGATGTTTTTATGCTGTGCTTTTAAGCCGCATAACTTCCTCCCGTCTACCGCGCCATAACGATTGAGTAATAATTGAGCAGAAAAATATACGACAAGGGAAAAGTTTCGCTGCGTAAAGTGGAGGGTTTTTTTACGAAACGAACAACTATGTCAAAACATAACCAAACAAACAAACTTCGAGGCTTTCACTTTGCCAACCATGTCAACCAGTGATAATTAATGGTCTATTTTTATTGCAATTAGAAAACAAATAAGCTTGGTCTACTCGCTTTCCTTGGTGAGATTGGTGAGTGGGAAAAATGGACCCGGTCAGCACTTCACCCTCGTCAAAACAGGCAAACCAAAACACTACGCACGGTGTAGTGTTGGGAGTACAGTTTGTTTCAGGGCTCGTGGTGAAAAGGATCGTAAACTGCTGTAACAAGGGTGAGGACAGCTTTAAAGACTGGATCCTGTTAAACGTTACAAATTGAGACATGGTTAACAAACAACCGATGGGAACCGATTAGTGTTTTTTTAGTAATATTGGCAAGGGTCGTAAAATTTAAAAAAATATGTGGAAGAGACAAAACTTTTAATTTTTTTTTATCTAATTGTTCAAGAAAAGAATTTTATTATCAATTTAATGCATAAGTTATGTTTGAAATCCCTAATTAGGAAAACATGGGAATATTTCCATACGTGACAATTTGTACCAATTTCGTTTATTGCTGAGGAACATAAAAAATCAAGAGGAATACCATAAACCGCCAGTTTATGTTGTTGTTTATTCAATCTCCCAACTATTTAAATTAGTAAAGTGATTAAAATAATGAATTAAATGCATTTTCTTGTTATTCCATCTGAACCNCACCCCCCCCCCACCCCTCCCCAATATTTTCAGTGAAACAATATGGTCAGCGGGGAATCACAATAAAATGCCTTAATTTTTTTTTACTATTACAATAAGTTATATTGTCTCTCAAAATTTCGCGTTCACTTTCACTAGAGCTATAACCAGGACTTTACTGTCGATTTCATCGGGCTTGTTTCAGCCAAGGGGTTTGCAAATCTAAGAGTATTTTTTTCCATTTAATCAAATTGCTCCTAGATTTTTCACTTCCTAGACATATATTTAGTTTCACTTGCCAATATTGCTATTAAGTATATAATTCAGTGAGAAGAGAGCATAGTTTCGTAGTTATGATCGCGTAATTCGTCAACATAAAAACTGAAATTAAGTATGAAAAAAATAACTAACTAAATAACTAACACTGAGCTTATGATTGCCATGCCATATTAGACATTTCAATCAGACGGTATAATAATATAAAACAAGTTTGATTCAAATTTATAACAAACATATGAAGTAGATTTCAAGAAAAATAAAACATCTCCGATTCAATTATAGATACAGAAATAAGTTACTCATTCAAGCATATCCCTCGGTACATTGGTCCCAAAACATTGAACTTTTAATATTTACTAAAACTAAACTTTACTACTTTACTAATTAAATTTACTAAAATGTGAAATATTATTTTTTTTTTATAATTTTAACAAATATTGGTAAAATTAATTAAAAGAGAACAAGAACACTAAACCTTCAACCATTACCCTGTAGCTTAAGTAAACAGAAAGATAATATCTTTTCCTTCTTTACACTCCACACAACTTCACAGCTTCAGATTTTAACCACAAAACAGATGAAAAAAACTTTTGCCATTCATTCATTTTAGCGACTACCATTGTTTATCTTTCGTTCTTTTCAGGCCTTCTATAAAAAACCATTGCGTTTGCTCTTCGTCGTACAAACTCCACTTCCACCGAGGGTCCCATTGAGAAGGATACCGTATACAAACCCTTTACAGCAGTTTAATGTACCTCAGACCCGTTCATCCATTTATTGAAAAGTCTTTCTTGCTTCAAAACACACACACACATATATATACACTGGTGCAAAAAGCCCACCCAACCCCATCTTGGCGGTACGGCATTGCGCACTGGTACGACGCCAGTGCGTTAATGAGTGCACCGGCAAGTGTCAAGCACAGGGCTGGTTACAAAAAAGCGACAACTTTTTCCTGCAGTTTGCCATGTTAAAAGGAGCAAACGGCCCCCTATCACTCCTATTCCATTCACCATACGCCAAGTGGTACTTGAGACTTTGCACGAATGGACGGCTTTTTCGGTGCTTGAGAGTGCAGAGACTGTCCCCGAGACAGCACCAGCCCCAAGGACGGGCGGTTGAGCATCGATTCGAGTGCGTCAGAGCGCCATAATGCAATAAAGAGGCTAAATCTATTATTCAATTATTTATTAGCAGTTAAAAGAGAAAGGAGTTGCGCTTCTTGAAGCACGGGAGCTCTTTCGATTTTTTTCTGCGTACCCAAACTCACCCTGTTTTACTTGCTCGCGCGTGGTTTTCGTGCTAAATTGCACAGAAAAAGTGATACCAAAAAAAGCAACCGACTCTCATAACTCATACTGTCGTTAAAGTGCGCTAACGTGCTGTGGTATGATGTGAATTTTAGCCTCACTTTTTACCTCCACATCCTTACATCGGAGCGAAAACATATCTCCCCAGTGCTGTTTCCTTTTTCGCCCCAGCCCATACACACCCCAACCTTGGACACGACCCAGCTGAGTGCATTATTAACAGAACAAGAACAAAGGCAACCCATCCGGCCGTCGAGTTGATGATACAGGGTGCGAAAAAGCTCTTTCCTTCCTGCTATATATGGCACAAGGATGAGGTGCTAATGACAGTAGTTGCCCACGCTTGTTTCATCACCGATCGGCGAATGTGCGGCGACACGGTACACCATTTGGCTTGTTCCGCGTCAGACGCCGTTCCACGCCGCGCAGTTTACGAGGCTAAGCTGCTTGTGATGATACAAAACTACACGACAACACTTTCTCGCTGGTTTTCTGTACCGCTTGTTGTCATGGTCGGGTTATGCAGTTGGCGTGATAAAAGTGTGCCACAATCATCTTACAGTCGGCCTACCGCACCGACGCGAGTCTCTACGGAGGCTGAGCATCATAATACAGCGAACATCCCTCGGTAGTCATTCCCGGGTCCTGTTTCCCTCTCCTTAGACGGCAATCAACTCCCGGTGTAAAAAGACGCAGTGAACCGGGAATCGTGTAAGGAATGGCGTTAGTTTTTGTTTCCTTCTTCTTCTTCAACAACTCGTTAAGGTGAAGTACTGTACTGCAACACAAGAAATCGCGCGAACACGCGGCACAGAGTGTATTCGGGTATGCATATTCTGTGCACGGTATGATGCTCTTCCAGGATGATGTGATGTTCAGCACTCAGTAGGGCGTGATGGTTATTAAAGAGTTACACAGCTCACTGGTGTTTCCTGCGAGGGGAAATAGGCAAGGCGCACACTGTAGTAGCTTTCCCTGGTTAAGTGCATCCTGAGTGTAATTACTGACAGTGTGCAGGAAGTGCACGATTCTTGCGCGGTGGTAGCACAACAATGTTGGATCTCCGGGCAACTGTAGAACAAGATATGTTGTCAAAGCTTAATGTCTATATAGAGCTATTGATCGGAAAGAAGCCAATCAGTGCTTGGAGTTACTTTTATATTTGATTTAAATATCATTTTGACATGCATGAACAAGTATAGAATCACAGTAGAGATTTGATTGGTTTCATCGTTCGTCTTTTATTTACGAACATAAACAATATTTCAAATATGTATAATAAACAAATTACAAAATCACAAAGGACATAAGGTCCTGGATATTTAACGAATCAATGCAGTATAAGACATACCTAACCAATAAATGTTGGCATAAATTATCTGAATTACATGTATTATGAAACAAAAATAAGTTTTGAAAAATATCCTTTGACTGTGAGCAAGAAATTGTTAGAAAATAAACAAAAAACTGTTTTTAATCGTGGACTAAATGCCTTTAAATCACGTTACACTCAAAGACCATAAGTTTATTAAAAATGTTCATAATTTTTTTTTTTAAGAAATGCTGCTACAAGGTCCAATTATTGAAGGTAAAACGCTCAAATATTCTAAATACTCTTCTTTGTTATCAACGAAGTACGAAGTATGTAATCAACGAAGAATTCAATGAAGTGATATTAGATACAGCAGAACTACAACTCCATATAACATAGGCATGTGATGAGAATAATAACTGAACGTGCAATATACGATACTAGTAAATACGTAAGTAATCGAAACATGGAATCTCGCTGTCAGAACAAGGATAATCTCTCAGTCTGTTAAAATTGCTGGTTGATTCCAAACGAACTCTTTTACAGAGGTAGGAACGAATGCAACGAAAAACTGTATGAGGTATACGAGGACCTCTCATCACAATAACTTTAGGAATGGAAAAATTCACCATCTTCATATGGATTTATTATTTATAAATATTTCATCCCACTATAGATTATGTTTCTGCTTTTTCTGTCTCCTGTTTTTCATTTTTCCAGGACTAACAACCAACGACATAATGTCAGCCTTTTGAAGCTTCTTCGACTTATTATCAGTACCATTATATAATCTGAACAGCTCTTTAAAAAACTTCTCTAAGACATTACCTTGCAAACAATGGATGTTTTTAGTTTGGGTATGAAATTTGAACAACAATAATAACTATCAAACATAAATCTCATCAAGTATTTAACTGATGTTGCTAAACTTTTCGAGACGCCTTGTCATTCAAACAGTTGATCGTTCATCATAGTGTTAAACTATTTCAATTGTACCAATGTAAACTGTAAAATATTAATTATCTACTTCATTCATTTACAGCCATATGAAATTCATTTTACCTCGCCCACTTTACCACAAACAACGCGAAGTGTTTGTTTCCCACCCAGTTAGTGTTCATGATAATATATCCGTAATGGGAAAATGCGATTCTAAATGCTTCGTACATTCTGTAAAGTACAGCAACAATGTTTCCCCTCCACTTCTCTTCTGACAGCAAAGATACCAAATTTACCTTCTACCCATCTATGGGTATTTCACCGCGAGGCTCCTTTCTTGTTGCTGTTGTAGGTGAATCCTCACCCATAAAAGTGAAACGTAAATCTTGTCGCGTACCATAAATTCACGACCGGCAAATGTATTCGCCTCACACGGTGAAGTCGTATTTCTGCTGCTAATCTTTTCCCCGAATTGTGCTGCAAACGATGCCATTCTTACCGGCGCATTCCCTACCGCGCATTCGTTGTGGCTGTTTGTTTTTGCTGGCCTTCCTGCTCTGTTTATCGTTCGCTCCGTTTAACTATGTCAAAGGTCACTATAAAAGTGGGCCCTTGTGAACATGAGACGGTATATGTGTATGTGTGTGTGTTTGTGTGTGCTTTTCTCTAGCCCTGAAATTACCCACCAACAAGCCAAAGCCAACCGTAACAACTCCTGGACGGTAATAATTCTAGCAATCCCTCAGCCGTCAAATGAAGCCATCTGAAGGCACCAGCCATGCTTTTCCTGCCATGCCTTGCGAGATTGCAGAAAAATCCGAATTAAATCCACAAAACAAAAGACGCTTCTTCTAGCCGGTTTGGCAAAGACGATCTTGAACAAAAAGCAACTCAACTAGCAGTCTCCGGTCTACCCCGGTGTGCGACAAGCACCTCGCTTGACAATACCTGTTCATTCACCAAGGACACCCTCATCAAACTGCCCTACATTTCACACCGAGCGCACACTGAGTCCCCGGTATCCAGCTCGTAAAACGCGATAAGATTTAAGACGTCAGCGAAACCGGTGCAGCTCAAAAACCCTTGGCAGGCTTCCTTATCTGGATAGACATACCCGGCTCCGTTGCACTATGATGCGTCTTCCGCATAGCCCTTGTGCCGCGTTGTTGCTTGCTTGTTGGAACGTTTGCAATCTCCCACCCATTCCGTGAGCTGGATTTTTCCAAGAGATAGCAAAACATAAATTTACTTCCAACAGCCAAACAAACAGCTAATGAGACGGGACAGCTCCGGGACAGGTGAGAGGATTCTCAGCGCAAACTCGGCGCAAAGTTTGGATGCACTTTAGCTCGGGTTTTTTTGCGCGACTTTTTCTGTGTTTCATGTAGAAGTATATCTCGGTGCAAAAGAAAGGAAAACACAAGCAAAAAGGCGCGCAAAAAATATAAGTCCAGCTCTCCGTGGTTTCTTACGTGGGAGCTTTCAACCGATCAGAAAACTTTGCAATATGACAGATGTGTCTCGTTTTTATGTCTGCAGTGGCTCCGCATACATGTACGAGTTTCCATGGAAACGCGCCTTGCCGAACGTCCTTTTTCCGCTCGACTCGTTCGACAGTGAGCTAGATCCTATCTGACAAATTTCCTTGTCATCGGGTTGGGGCAGCTTGCGTACTACGAACGAACCTCAATGTAAATCAGAAATCATTGCTGCCAAGCCTTCGGTCTTGATATTTTCCTGCAATCAGACCCGTTTTTTCCCCTCTATTTTTTGCCCCGTTAGTACCACGCTGACAAAGGTCCTTGGGTCATAAATATACGAGCTGCTAGCAACCATCCATAACGTACATGAACGGCGTACGGCGAACATGCAGAGAAGTGAATTTGATGCGAAACACGACCCGGGTGCGTGCGTCGACGTGAAGCGATATGATGGAGTGCAAGCGTTGGAGCAATACCATTGGACGAAGGAAAAAAACGAAAGCGGTATAGCCAAAACTTTCAGATACACCGAGCAGTCTTGCTCCGGTTGACTAGTTGACTTTCCATTGGGTATCCATTGGGTTTAAAGAAAGAATGGGAAAGGGACTGAAAATTCTTGCAAAGCAGATTTAAACGAGTCCCTCCCTGTACCCATCCGTACCGGGCGCGGAAGTTACGTTCCAGTCGGTTGAGCTTTTTGGTCTTTTCTGCTTGCTTTCGGGGTGCTGTTGCTGTAAGCCATACCCGATGTTTATTATAGTACACGCGCCTCCAACAAGCTTTATGACTTTTCCTTGCGCGGAGGTTTTCTTTCCCAAAGTCTCCTGCATAGAGGGATGTATCTCGTGTCTTCACGTGTTATGATGCACGTGGAGGCAACGCCAAAGATAAGACCAAAGCCGCAGCCTTGCTGCTCTTGTTTAAGGCGCTTTTCTTCTTCACGATTTTCTTCCCTACTTTCTACCTTTTATCAGCACGTTTAGCGGTTCGGTACGGAACTGTTTTTTTTTTTCGACGATCTCCCAGCGGCCGTGTGTTGCTCAGTTTGTTACTGCTCTCGTTAAAGCTTACATCGATAAGCCCGGCTTTGCAGTGCAGTTTTGTTGAGGTGGAGCATTCCATTCCGGCGCGGCACAAAAAAAAAGAAGCAAACGCCGTCCCTGAATGCGCACAGGTGGGACAGGTTGAGTGACTTGTCCCTTTATGAGCATTTAGATGTGTACAAAAGTAAGCAAACAGGTTTAACAAAAATGGCGCTTCATAATTCCGCACCGCTCAACCGCTGAAGGTGGAAGTTTGCGCGAGTGTAAAAACTTTCCCCAAAAGCTTTTGGAGAATTTTTGTGCGCACCACCCTGGTAGAAGAACTTTATCAAAAACGAATCTCACAAAAAATGGCGCGACAGGTGAAAAATGAAAAAAAATATGGCTCAAACATTTTTAGCCAGGTAATGAAATGAAACGTTCATTATGGAGCGTTTTCTTTCCCTAGTCTACGCCACACACCTGGAAGGTGTATTTTAAAGGCAAACGTTCGCAAAGAGAGCTTTTTTGGGAGGTGATTTGGAGTTGTAGAAAAGTCTTCAAATTTTGTCCTACGACTATAATGAGGATCATTAGGCGAGGTTACGCCTTACTTGTGCAGAGCGATTAATTTACGAGCCGAGATTATGAAGCGTATAGTATCAAGATGCCGGTTTTAGTAGTTTTTTTTATTAAACTTTATTAAACCCTAACACAAAAATCGTTAGATTATTCAATTATAGTTTCATAGTGGGAAGATTTACCAAATTTATAACTTTTGGCTCAATTGCTCGGTAAACATCAATATGGCGGCACGTTGGACTATGCACGGCTGCATTATTCTACGCCCTAATTGGTTGTAATTCAATAACCTATCGTTTTCCATTTCGCAATGCAAATTTAATTTCCACGGTATAATCGCTTGCGGTAATTGAAAGCCAATCCACGCACTACTCGGCCCACGTAAGGGCTGTTCGCTTTAAAGTCTAAGATCTGGGCGAATGTTCCCCACGGGTTGGAAACAATCGCACTACCCCGGTCTCCCCAGTCGCTTGTTTGGAGGATTGGTTAATTAATTAAGCACAAGCTGGTGATGGTTTCATTTCGTGGAAAATCGCAGGATAGCTCTCTTCAAAAGGACGCACTCGAAGGCAGTGCAGCAACTTGCTGGAGAGCTGGTCATCTGTCACCGTGTTTTTGCCGTGAAAGCGGAAGGCTTTCGTCGCTTACCAAAGGTGCTCATCTTTCGTCGGGCAAGATTGGCAAACAATAAAAGGTTTTACCGGCATTATCATCCGTCTCCCGCCGCCATTAGACGCATCGCAAAAGCTTCCCTAATGATTAATTATGTTTCATTAAATTCCCCCTTTCGTGGGGGAGGAGAGCAGGTTGGTGCTTTTATCGACCGGCTGCTGGAATGCTAACCGTTTCGGGCTAAATTACACACCGACCGGTGATGAGATAGGGCAGCGACCGAAAAGGGGAAGAAATTTATTAGAAGATACTCAATAGTTCCGGTTACCGGCAGGTCGCTTCCTAACGCTTCCCGAAAAGAGCCCAATTCACGCTCGCGACAGTAAGCGAGTGAAGATTTGTGGGTTCACCTGCTGACGGGTCTTGATGCTCACTTCAAAGCGGGTTTTGAGGTTAGCAAAGAAGCTTTTCTTCCACTCACATCAACTTAGATAGCTTTCAAATTTTTGACTGATCCCTTTCGCCACCTCCGAACTTTCAGTGCCAATAATGGGGCAAACATAAATAATCAGCAAAAGCTTAACATCCTGCCGCACACCGTGGCGCTAGTTAATTAAATTCGACTCCACGCCACACTCAGCGCTGTCGATCGGGGAAGGTTCGGTTCTAGTAATGATTCCTAAAAGGGGCTTTGTGTGTCTTCGTACAAAAATAAGCTTTAGCTGCTTGTCGGTAGACAGTTTGCTACTTAGAAACCGTTTGGTCATTAGCCGCTGGAGCCCTCCAGCGAGAACCTTCATGCGCTAATAATTCTTCCAAACTTTGGCTGCAAAACTCCCGAAACGTCAAACGCTCCCCGAACCATTTTTTGCAAACCAAAAACGGGAAAGCTTTTAAAAAGTTATCCCGTCCTGTTCACGGCAACTGGCTTTACCGTTTTTATAATCTATTAGTGTAGTGCGGCTGTGCCAGTCAGCCAGCCAGCTAGTCAGCCAGCCATTCAGCAGTGACCCATTCGGTACGGACCGGATGGGTTTCGCCGTTTAGAAGCTTTGGGTGCGCAAAGATAATGTTCACCAAACCAGACCAAAAAAAAAAGCACGCAGGAACAGGAAAAAAGCCAAAGGTATACGCGCTCTACTTACCGTCGATGGAAGAAAGTCCGAGAAAGGCTCGCTGCCAAGAACTCTGCCGACAGTAATGAAGTCCTTCCGGTTTGGCAATTAGAGCAGCTCTGCTCGCACTACACTCTCCTGACTTGACTGTCTGCGGATGATGTCCTTTTCACACCGAGCTGGTGGAAAATCTTTCCCTTCTGGAAACAGATTTTATTCGGTACGTGAAAATTTTCTACCCATTTTCTTTTTTAGCGCTGGTCTTGTTGGTCGTTTCCGCTGTTGCCGCTCTCCCGTGACTGGCTTTATCAAATCACTTTCCGCTCGATTTAATCGAATAACATCTTCTTCGCTGCCGTTCACTGCTCAAGGTATATCACCGTCCTTCGGGTGTGGGGAGCCGTTCACCGTCCACCAGCCCCCTCTCTAAACAGCTATTCGGTATCCTCTGGAGAAAACATTATTCTCGTTCTTCTGCTGCGCACCCAACAAAGCGCCTCCCTTTTTGGCCTTATAATCTTAATGTGTTTTTTTTTTATCTTCACTTCACTTTCCCACTCACTTCATTGAATGATTTAAGCTGGGGCCTGGGCACACTTGCTCACACACCTTAACGCACTTCCTTGCTTTATTTGGGACAGGTTGGGGCACAAAAAACACATGCACACTATACACAAACATTCACAAAAAAGGATGAAAAAAACGCACACACATTGCTCGTAAAAGCAGCAGATGGTGGACAGTGGTGAGCGTGGAAAAAAACCTCCCGTAAACGGAAATCAAACAAATCACGACCGTAACGAAGCTGGCCAGTTGGGTTTGCCCCAAACGATTGCCCCAATATGCACGACCTTTCTCACACAAGCACCACACACACACAAGCACACTCACAGATCACAGACACTTTCCTACACAAATACATGAAATCCGAGCTAATCCCAATCTCAATAACTTCATCGGTTGATTTGTACGTTTCGTCTTCCGCCGGCGCGACAGTGAGGAAAGGAAACGGGAAAATCGAAAGAAAGATTGGCCAACCTTGTGCGAGGCTGCCGCAACTTTAACTAAGCCCACAGAAGAGCTGTTTTTCCGGGAAAAACGGTGTGCTCTCTAAACTGCGTACTCAGATGGGCCACCACCAAGCTGTTCCGCAAAGATAATGTGATTGAGTCAAGAAGCGAATATAAAAATGGTGTCCATTCCAGATACAGCGTAGCAGCAAATGAGAGCTTAATTGTCGTCCGTGAAAAATTGCCCAAGGTTTTGGAAAATGTTTTCGCTGGAATGCTCCAACAATGGCTTCCACGAACGAAATGAAACCCAACACCTCAGCTTTAAAGCCTCTTTTCGCCAATTGCCAATTCGGCTGATTGCCAGGGTGAAGGTTTTATTTTTATCCACTTTTAAGGGGTGCTTTCCCACGCACTGCAGGTTGAATTATTTAATTCGTGAACCCTTTGGAAATACCCTTTCCACAAAATCACTCCGAGAGCTGGCGTATGGAGCCACTTGGGTGAAATTTAAAAACAAATAAAAACGCTTGCATACCCCCAAGCACAACAGCAGCTGGGCGAGCGACCACAACGTGCATGAAGCCCAGCTATAGCTGAAATATATACGGCGTATATAAATCCTACCACGCTGCGGCACACAATTGAATTCGCACAAAACGCACACGTGGTGAGATACCCATGTGCCCGTTCCAGGCAAAAAGGGCGCGTATAAGCACCACGTTAGTACCTTGAGGCTTTCGATCCATAAGCAGAAAGCTGCTGCTTTTGCTGCCTGCCCATGCCCATAACGAACGGTTTGTGGTGTGTGCGTTCTTAAATTTTTAAATTTACCATTGCCATCGCCCACCAACCGCCACGGACACGGTTCCTTTTTGCCTTCGCCGGAAATGAGTCTTTATCCGTGGGCGGAAAGCTCCAGTCGAAGGGTGGGGTAAGTGTGCAATGGGGATGCGGAGAGAAGGGGTTAAGTAGGGATGGTTTGGTTGGTTACGTTCCGTTTCGGTTTCAATTTTACCTCGTTTGGTTTTTTTTCTTTGCGACTCGTACCACATACATTAGCGATCGTTCACACGAGCTTTAAGCTTCGAGTCATTGCTTTAATCAGTTGGATATGGCATTCGGTAGAGTTATTCCTCTGCATTGCATTCTCGTTTTCATTGGGGAAAGTAACACATTGTTACGTGGAATGTAATATTAGTGAAGATTGGTGTGCTCTTTTAACTGTGATGTACTTTGTCGTTGCTATTGTGTAACATCTTTATCTCAGTCACTTTTACAAATCAACTTTCAAACAAAATAATGTAGACTGTTTCAGCTTTCTTCTATTAGCGCTTTCTGCTTTAGTTGGTTCTGCTTCAGGTTTGTTTTTTAATTACATTCCACCATTATATTTACACCACTTACACAAGTATCACTCAAAGAATGCTTATAAGAAAATAGCCACTCAGTAGAACTTATTCTACATATTCATTTTTCAAGTATATCTTCAATCTTCCCATAACATCCACAAAATATTACCGTATACTCGAAATTAATTGTTGAAATTATTGAACTATTTCTTTTCCTTCACACACTATCTCAATTGATACTTTGGGGCACATATCGCGAACTAATGTCAACCAATGGTACGCCCCTAAGTTTTACGCCCGAGCTTTACGATTTCACCGATTTCGCCGGGTCGATGATTGCGTCCGATTCGACCGAACCTACGACAAGCACTGTCGGCTGGCAGGATGCTGGCCAATAATTCTGACCGCTGCATTTGCCGAAGATACCACCGACAACACACCCGAGATGTCCCTGTCGGTGTGCTTACCATACCTTCGACTGGGTTTCACTGCCAAGGAGTAGGGGTGGTGAGGGTACCAGGGTTTGAAGGTCCTGCTAGTATTCAAGACAAGCGGTAAAAGATGTACGTACGGGTTTAAGATGAACGCACCTTCGGATGAACTAACCCGGTTCGTGCTTTACGGTTCATGATGTTAGCGCACGCGCGTTTGGACAAAACCTCCCCACCTCAGCGGTCGGAGGATGCAGCGAATGGTGGAATCAAAACAAACAGGACATCAAAATATGCCGGTCGAGAGAACCGGAAGAAAAACATCGCCAGTGGGCCAGCGCCCACGATGGGTTTTGCCCGCGAGAGACCGGATGGCGTACGTGTGTATGTGCTTTTCGTTTTCCATTGCTGTTGGGAGTCATGTGTCCTACTGGAGAAAGTAGGTGAGCGAGGGAGTGAAAGAGAGAGCCACAGTTTCGCGGATGTGAGATGATCATGAACTTGGGAATAGTGATATGATGTGTGCTGTATTATTCATTCGTTGCTAAATTCATTCCAAACTAATATGGAACGATGGAGCAGCTATGATTTGGGTATATTTTATGTGGGATGGCTCTTAACCTCTTAACTGTTAGTTTAGATTAGTTAAGTTGAAGTGTTTATTTTTTTAAATAATAGTATTATTACAGTTATTTTCATTGTTTTTCCCTTCATTCTATTTCATTTTGTGTTACAACTATGACTAAATTCATTAGGCTTATCAATTCGCTCGGTTAAAATGGAAAGCATTGATAATATAATTTTCAAATAGAATATGGTTATTAACAATTTTTAGAACATACAGCGTACATTTATTTTATCTTACATACATCTTACATCTTACATCTTACGGCTTAAATCTTAATAAATTCACACAATTAATAAAATAAAACAAATAGGTATAAATCATAAAATTTAAAATATAGTTTTAAACATCGATTTTTTTTGCAATATCGCCGAGCTGTCCCTTCTGATAAAATATCATAAAATTTGCGTTAAATTCTAGTTACTTTTTATTTATTTATATATTTATATACTTTTTCATGTATTTATTTGTTTCCATACTTGCAATCCCATGCATGTTTCAATTTGTCTGAGGCAACTTGAATTACATTACATCTTCCCTATTTGTTCCCCTTTATTATAATGTCATCCCCAAAGTTTAAAATCAAAAAGAGGTGTCATTTAAATGCGTCAGAAGTGAAATAAACATTGAAGTGAACTGATCATAGCATAAATTGCCATCCCATAACACGAGTGGACGCCCAAAGCGGTCACACGAATCTTTTCTGCCATCAGAAAAAGCCTTTCTGAAGTGTCGAGCGAGAAGAAGTGAGGAATTCTGAATTGTATGAGGAGTTTTAAACCAGAGGAGGATGGCGAAGCAAATATTGTTGTCAGCGAGGGGTGGACATCTTTTTTCGGAGTCCCATGTGGCGGCTATCAAAAAAGAAGGCTTTGATTGGTACATCTTACTTTAACCAATAAGAACTTAACTGGTTCTAACTAACTGAAATTGCAGAGGGTCCAAAAATATGTATGTTAATCAAGTTACTAAGCTTTATGTTGATATATTTCCAACAATTTTACAAGTATTGAAGGATTATGTTCATGTTTTTAACATGTCATGTTCTAAAACATCTACAGAGATATATTACAGTCCAATATGATACAAACATTAGAGGAAAAATATCAAATTGAATAGCAAAATACGACGAAAAAATAAACCACCAAAACATTCGAAATCATTTAAAACAGTAACTCATGCATATACAAGCATTTGGTTCAAAATCAATACTTCTCATCCACTTTCGTTGGGCTTATAAGGCAAAAAATGTGTGATGTTTTTTCTTTGGAAATTTTTTGCAAACGATCATGCAAAACGGACCACTGTCTGGTATCGGCCCACTCCGCCCAACCTCGAAGCTATCGTGCTCTTTTGTTTCATACCCATTCTTTGCATCCCATCAAGAATGTTAATTACAGCTACTTATGCACAATCTCGCACCCGGCACAACGCACGCCGACCACACGACACACCAACTCTGAAGTGCACACGTTCCGTCTTATCGAACGTGTAGAAATCTTTCCGAAGCTGGGCATTCACACACACACACAGCTGTAACATCGCCGTCAAGTGACTTATGTTTATGCAACGTTTGACGAAGGGCTTAAAGAGCAAACCTTCTATTCAGCATAACGTATGCTAACCCCGCTGAGACGCCAGCCGCGTGAGAAGAATATTCAACTACCGAGAGGCGCTTGTGTATGACATTATAAATGCACACAAAAAAAATAACAAAACACTCACTTTTTCCATACAGATTTAAGCGTATTTTATTTTGTCAAATTCAGTGTCCTAATAGCGATAAAGTAGCAAGAGGCGTAGTGAAAGAAGGATGACAAATATCGGTTTGCTTTATGTTTGACGATGGTTAACAAACTTATAATGAGCTAACCGCAATGACCGAAAGCACAACCAAGCCCAACGGGTCCATCCCAACACACCCAGTGGGGTGAAAGTTTTCGGCTGTCATGAGGAAGTTTCTTATTTTTAATGGCAATTTATTCACACCTCAAGCAAACCACACATACATAGTCTTGTCCTACCTTGAGTGGAGAAGCAAAAAAGCAACCCTCCAACAGACGGGCGTCGGTTTGTCCATATCGGTAGAGCAGGGTGTAGAAAATCTCCCTAACCGAAACAAGAAACGCACGAAGCAGAACCCATCTGTGAGAAGCTTTATTCTTTTCTAGGTCCTCTCCGTATGGTCACGGTTCGGTGAGGACAGTGCAGTGAATATGCTCCAAAATTATCCCCCAGAAACCAAACGGGTAAGGTACGAGTGCTTCCCTGTCCGCTGCACACTCGGTCCGGTCACACATGCTTCCGCAAATATGGTCTCGAGTGGGGCAATCTCACCGAGAAGGTAGAACAGTCAAGCAAACAAAAAAAGAACCGTTTCCATCTCAAAGACCAATCCGGATCACCTGGATTGTCTATTTTGTATTTCTTCGCCCGGAACGAACGATACGAATTTTTGGACCACATCGTAGAGCCATTACGAGAAAGGTAGGAGGAATGCTACTAAAAGCTTTAGATGGGCTTCGTTTAGTGGACTGTACAGCTACTTTTATTTTATTTTTGTAGTGACCCTTGACAAAAGTGGTTCAATGCCACTGTACCTAAGCGATAAATCCTCTTTTTGAAACGTTTACATGACTACGCAGCACACATAAGTCCGGTGAGCTAATCTTTGATGAGGTTACGTCAACCATTATGCAGAAAAATATTAAACAAATTCTTAAAACCTTCAAGTGATGAAATAATCGAAGCGTTAGTTTTACAAAATTCTTCTAACAGACGAACGAATGCAAAAGCTATCTTCACAAGAACACCTACCCCATTCAGCGTAACATCTGTCCTCTTTTCCTTCGTCTGTTCGCAAGGATATCGTCTCGTGTAGTGTAATTAATTATTTAAATTCATTTCTTTACATCTGATTGCCGGCTGCTACTGTGACACATACCAAGGGGATATCTAACGGACAATCTTGTCGGCCCTGTTGCCCTGTCAGCCATTGACTAGACAGGTGAGCAGGAGATTAATTCGCAATGCTTATGTTTTACCTTTTGTTTTCGCCATGGGTCATCGCCGCTCAAGGGTTGCGTTAGTGTGATTGGAATGATTTTATCTACTTCCCTGAACTACAGTAGCTTTAATGTGATGAAATGTGACTTGAATGTAGTCGCGATGGGAGTTTTTCTATCTGATTAGTGTTACACGATTTTTATTTATGGTCATTTTTATTTCAAATTCTAAGCAGCTGTATTTATTTAATTTTATTTTGCGATGCCCTTATAAGCATTTTAAGAATTCAACTGAATAAAAAATGTCAATGCTCATTTACTATTGAAGTGTTTCATAACATATCTTCTTCTTTGGCCTAACAACCATTTTATGTATTTTATTTTTATTTTATTTTTTATTTTATTAATTGCTCGGCCACGTTGGGTTACAGCAATAGTGCTTACTGACTATAGTATACAATTATTCACGAAGGAGTTGGAAGGAGTTTATGGTACGGAAAAGGAGCGAAGACGGGATCGATAGGCTGGATAGGATATGTTGAAATCGAACAGATCAGATGTACTATTAAAAGACGACATAGCTCTTACAAAAGGCTCATTGCGAGCAAAACGTGTACGACATATAGGTAATTGGAGACGAAAACGATAACGTAAGGTGCGACAAGGTGCATACAAATGTAACCGCGACAGAAGGGAAGGAGTATCAATCGTATTGAGCAATATGCCAGCGACGAAAGAAGCC
>VTWG01004260.1:0-22480 GCA_008817895.1 Anopheles fontenillei | reverse complement strand
TCAATTTGTTTGATCGACGCTATTGTAAAGTTTGAATGAATTTCCTACAAAATATCTTCAATTCCGACTTTTTCTGATACATTTAGTGATATTTTTTATAATTCTTATTGTATTTAAGAGTTCAAAACTTTTGCTAAATCCTCTAAATCTAAACATCTTTTGTGTGATAGGGGTTTATGGGGTAAAACTCACCACTTATGAAAAATTATATGATTGTCAATTTGCTAGCGATTGTATGTATTGTACTTTTTTTCGTGACCAAAACTCGTTTTTCATTGGAAATCAGGAAATTGAGTTTTGCCCTATATACGTACATATTAGCAATCTTTATATGCTTGATTCATCAGACAACATTATTATATTGAAGTTTCATTTTATGGTTTTTCTATCTTAATTTTTTCATTTCTCTACAATACAAACAGAAATGCTTATGAAAGCTTCAAGTATGACACCATTATAACAAAAATGCAGAATTCTGCTTCATTATAGTCTCATTGATGACCATATTTCCCATGTGTCCTTGACTAAGGATCTTGGCGTCTTATTTGATTCGAGCCGCTCTTTCAAAAAGCATACGGACTAAGTCATCAATAAGGCCAAACATGTTTTGGTTATATTTTTCGTATGTCCACTGAAATTCGGTGTCCTTTCTGTCTTAAGTCTTTTAACTGTTGTTGAATCCGTACTGGCATATGCCTGTATCATCTGGTCTCCTGTTCAAGAATCTCTGCTCCAAAGGATTGAGAGGATCCAGAGACGATTTACAAGGATTGTAAATTCGTAGGTTGCTGGGTGATTTTTTTAGCATTATATTCCCCCTGGTATGACGATAGATGCGCTCTATTAGGCCTAGCTAAGTAGCAGCACCGCCTGTCGGTCGCTCTTTTAGTTTAGTTTAGTTTAGTTTAGTTTAGTTTGTGGCTGGCTTGTTGCTTAATGCGATTGATGCACCTTCCCTTCTGTCTTGGGTACATTTTTATGCTTCTTGTCGTACATTACGTTATCATTCTCGTCTCCAGATACCTATATGTCGTACACGTTTTGCTCGTAATGACCCATTTTGAAGAGCTATTTCGTCGTTTAATAATGCCTCAGATCTGTTCGATTTCAACTTATCCCTTCCCGTCTATCGGTTCCGTCTTCGCTCTCTTCCGCTCTTTTCTTACTTCAGAATAAATGTACGCTTTAGTTAGTAAGCACTATTGCTGTAACCCAACGTAGTCGAGCAATGAATAGAAATAATAAATTAATAAATAAATATATAAATAAATATATAAATAAATAAATAAATAAATTATTGACAATATGCAGAATAATTAAGACAGAATTAATGCTGAAGTTTATGGTTTTTGTGCTCTACCAGTAGCAATTCGTCAGAAAATGTTTATTAAGTTTAACATTTGTAACTTTTATTCATAACAAGGGGTTTAAAACGTTCCAAGACACCAAGAATACTTCATCATGAGACAGCAATAAGCGATACCTTGTGTAGAACTTGCACAAGCACATGCAAAAGACACTTGAAGCAATTCCCAGTTTTAACACTTTACAACACTCCCTGAAATCTTTCGAACTGGCCCACTGTCACAATCCATCAAATGTACTATTTTATTATTTTAAATCATTGTGAAATTACAACAGCAATTTTGGACCAGAAATTCCATTTTCAACCAAAATAACGAAATTTTCACACAGCCGCTTTCTGCCGGAAATGAGCGAAATTCAGCTCACGCTTATTCCACGCAATAAAAGCTTCACCAAAAAGTCCACCCACCCATTAAACGCCTCGGTGGGTACAATTTTTCAGAAAACCGTCCATTCAGCTCTAAATTGACCTCTCACGGGCAGGTTGACCCGCGGACCGATGGCGTGTGATTGTTCCCCAGATGGACAGTTTACCGTCAATTTGCGTACACACCGTGCAGCCGATGAACCTTTTCCGTCATGGAATCGGGAACACGTGAGGCCTGCTAAATCGTCAGCGATCGTGTGTGTGTGTGTGTGTGTGCCCACGCGCAATAATAATCATAATAACTAAACATTAATTTTCCACCTCTGGTGGAGGCTTGTCCCTTGAGGTTGGCGGAATGGGATGTTAAAACGCGAGCTTTCCCTGCCCTGTGCCTCGCTCGGCACGCAACCCCTTCCTCGGCTCATTAGTGGCGTGCATGCGTGTGTGCGATGGGCAGCGATGAGATGAATTAGAATAATTATTAAACTGTCCAAAAAATGCTATCACATACGCGGTTTCAGCGGTTCGATGTCATGGCACGTTGCGGCTGGCTTTAATGGAAAGGAAGGGCGACAAGGGGACCAACAGAAAAAAGCGCCCGCTTAACAGAATAAAATGATTTGCTGACCGAGGTTTGAGTAATGTGTGCGCTGCGGCTTCACTTAAGGTCACGCTAATGGGCGACAACGGGCGATAGCGGGTTGGTTACGGCAGACCAAGCACTGGAGGAGAAAAACAACGCACCTCCCTGTCGTCCACGGTACGCTGACCAGACACTGGCGGTGCAAAGTGAGTGTAGAATGGGTAGCTAATGTAGGAAATTTACAATAAAATAAATAACACCCATTCATTTTAAGCTGGCCGGCACGAGCACAGCACAGGCAAAGTACAGGCAAGGCGGGTCGCAGCTCACCATCAATTGCTTGGAATGGTCGGGGCTTGGGTGAGTGCAAAAAAGAAAAGAAAAAGGAAGCACAACATTACGATCAGCAATTGCGTGGCTGAATGTGAAAATAAGAAAAAGAAGTCAAATAAAACAGCAACCAAAAGCGGTGTGGAAAGGGAGAAAAGTCTTTAGACCTACCTGTGAAGGCTTTTTTTTGCCACAACTGATGAATGATTGGAATCTTCATTTCAGTTTTTGGTTTTTTGTTAACGTTGCAAAAATGTAGGTTTCTTCGTTCGGCGCGGGAAAAAGGCTTTCTTCGTGCGGATTTTACATTTCTCTTTAACCTTATCCAGGCGCACACACGGCAAACGCACAATTTGCGGCATTAAAATCGAACATTTTTTTGCTGTATTTAAGAAAGGACAGGTACATTTTTTTATTACAGTGTAGGTAATATTTATCATCATGACTATCATTAAGCTTGTTAATATAACATAAGTTATTAGCTTCAAAGAGAGTAGTTTTCTATCTACTTTTTTATCATATATAAAATTCAATTTAACAAAAATCTTCACTGTATTGCTAAAAAAATGTTTCCTCATTATTGTTTAGTAAACCTTTTGACTAATCCTGCATTAACAATTCACATGCACATTGAAAATGAATTTCAATAAGCAATTAAAATGACAAATAATGAAAAGACGAGTTTTTTGTAATGTTTTTTTTTTAATTAATAATAACAGCTAAAAAATTAAGAATTATTCAATAAATTGGTAACTAAACGAATAAACAACATCTGAACCATTTCAAAAATCTTTACATTTGAAACCAAATTTAGGAAAAAAGCATCCAATATTATCGAACGTTGAAAATGAAACCAAATTATAAGTACTTTTTCAATAGTTGCCAGTCTTTTGTAGTACAACTAGAGAATTTTCTATTATTTTAAAGGATGTACAATTTGAAAAATAATAAATGGTTGTTTACTATACTTGCAAAACCAAACAACCAAACAAATAGTAACACCTATTCATTCCCTCAGCACTGTACGCGTTTCAAGCCGCTGCTTGCATGACCGGCGTTCAGCATTACCTTCCTCCAATTCACATGTCTTATATTTTACGGCCCATTGATGAGAAGCTAAAACGGATGCCCCCGTAGCTACCAACTTCATTTATTTATTTTCAAACATACAGACACCCAGCACATTCATTCACATGCCCATAAATTGGCTATTTATATTCATAAGCAATTAGGAAAAGTTTAATTGCATTTTAGCCGTGGTGCGCAAGTGCTTTAAGACGCTGACTGCGGAGCTTACACGTGCTTCCCAATTACCGGTTTAAACAGGTTGCCAAAGGAAGTAGCTACCGTCGTGCCTTGCTGGCGAGTGCGATGTTGGTTTTTAAGACACTTCTTCACGCACATCAAGTGTCCATTTGTGGAGGGCTGTGAAGAAAAATTTAAGATATTAATAAGTCATAGAATGGGAAGATTTATTACCATCATTTACTCACCCCGCGCCAGAGGCTAACGAGGGTTGTTCTGGTAACGAATTTATCATCTACCGCTGCCAGCGCCGCCGTGTTGATTAGATAAGATGAAGTGTGTGTGTCTCGCTGTACTTGTTCCTTTTTCTGAGGTGCAAAATTTCCTAAAAGAATGTGTTTGACACACGTTCCAGTAGAGGGAGAAATTTTAAAACTTCTCCCGTGGAACAGAAACGAGCCGACGACTTATCGGGCTCCATCACCGTCCATTAGAAGAGCGATACGTTTGCCCGAAAAAAGCACACAAAGCCGCCGTGGTACAGGAGTGAATTTTGGTGTTTATAATTTATTCAACCAATAGGTTGATTTATGGCGACAAGTTTCGATAAATCGGCCCCGGACTCATTTCGGGTTGGAATGAAGATCACTTCCTAGACCGCGATCGCAAAAGGGGGAGCGAGCCAAGCGAGATGATAAAGCAGCGTGCCATTCATCTTAGCTCATCGCCATAAATCTTACGGGCCTTTTGCCGGACGACACCGGTCCAGTTAGCGCGAACAGGCGGTGACACAGCACGGCACTGCAGGAACTGAGTGGAATGCTTTGGTTTTACCACTTGTTGGTGGAGGCTTTGCGAATACGAATGTCGCCCGCCAGCCCGTACTCGGGCGGTGGAAGAATGAGCGTCGATTTGACCACCCGAGCCGTTTCGGCCCGATCGTTGCTGGCTCTGGTGCGTGCAATGAGCGGTTTCAGTGTGCAGTAGTAGACGAGCTCGACGATGCTCAGTATGCTGACGCCCATAAACAGTCCCAAAACGCCGCCGCAATTGGCGAGAAAGTCACTGATGCCAAACAATTCGCTCCGCTTGATCGGGATAAAGCGAGACACTTTGAAGTAAATCGAAAGATAGGACAGTTCCGTGCTGGAAGAGAAGAGAAATCAGTTGTAAAGAAACCAACCTATCCCGTAATTTTGATTCTATTATGGCTCACTTGTCGTCCACACCAGCGATGAGATGAATGTTCTCCGCCAGCTTTCTCCAATCGAACATTGCTTGCGATATTTCCGTGTTGTAGAACAGTGCATTACAGGACGGCAAACAGTTGCAGTGCTCCAGAAAGTTGTCGGTTTTGTTCAGCTCATGCAGCAAGTCCATCTCCTCCAACACGGACAGTGCCATATCGGCACAGCTAGCCTTGCCCATCCCACAGATCCTGTCATCCTTCGTGCGAGGCAACGGAAACGGTACGCAACCACAAGTCTTCAGCGTATAGTTGGAAAGACACTCAATGTCACAGTTATACTTTGAGTACACCTTGAAATAGCGCAGGTATCGCTCGTGGTTGTAGTAGCAGAGTCGCCGACTTGGATCATACCGTCGCACATTGGCAGTGGTGTCGAACAGAATCGGTTCAACCGACACGGATACTTCCTGGCTAAGCGGGATGCGAAAGAACTCATTCACCATCCTAGGATACTGTACCGGTGAGTGTAGGTGCACCTTAAACCCTTGGAACGAGTTCTGAGAGAGGCAACATATTATGGTTTGTAAAGATGTTTGGAATTTTGGCACTCACCCCACACATATAATCCATATCCGATATCTGAACCTTCGTTATGACAAACAACCCAGCGCGTCTTCCTGCTCCAAAGGCACGCCTTGGGTACGTGTCTCCCCCGGCCCGGCTACTGTACCCTTCGTCCATGTTCCACTGCTTCGAGGATTGATTCTCCGCCATGTACTCGTACTCCGAGTGCAGCTGATCGCGCCGCATCAGATCGTCCGCAGCGAGCGAGTTGAAGGTATAGCAAATTCCCGCCTCGGTGAGCGTTTCCTTGAAAAAGTCTCTGCAATCGATCACCTGCTCTCGCCAACCGCACAGCAAAAACATATCCTCGAACGGTATTGCCATGCGCTGCAGGAGCGGTACCACGTCGTCCGCGTACGAATCGTTATTCATTTCGATGCCGAACGAAAAGTCACACACCTGCAGCAGGGCCTCTAGCTTGTCAATTCTGCAGTAAAGTAAGCAAATGGCACTAAGTATACCAAAACCAAAGCATTTTTCTTAATAATGACACTCACTGCTCGTTTGCCATAAATTGCCACAACTCCTCATCATTGTACAGCTGATAAGCGGTCGTGAAGTCGAGATCCTTCTTGCGCACCTTTGTCTCAGGACAGATCGTTACGGCTGGAAAGGGAATTGTAAACACGGGGACTGGCTTCTCTCCGAACGTTACCACAACTGGCTCTTTGTCCCATTTTATGTAGACACTGTGTATGAGTGTTCCACAACCGTACAGTGAGAGCAGACACACAACAATCCACCAGATCCTATAATGATGAGATCTTAAATTAGGTGTTCAATTTTGGTTTATTCCACGCAAAATTACCTCTCAATAGTTGTCCGCTTATTGCCTACAAGGTACTTAAACCCGTGAATCGTACTGTTCATACAGTAGTCTACCCAAAGGCTGCGCGGTCCACTCTCTTTATATGACTCGTTTAGAAGCTCCGGCTCCCAGAGATTTCCCTCTGAGGCAGGTACTGACGTACGTAGCTTCGGAAACTTTGTTTCCACCATGTCCTGTGTTGTGTAAGGTTCTAATACAACTGGAACATTACTTCCGGGGCGCTTGACGCACTAGCTCGTGGCGTGCATATGGCGAGAAGGATCCTGATTAAAAATTGACACGAAACTACTCCCAGACGTGCCCTAATTAATACGAGCGTGTCATAGGGCACATTAAAAATGAATTTGAAGATGGTTGTAGATTTGCTGTGAGATAAAAAGTAGCGTCAAACAATCATAAATCGGTTGGAAAGTAAAGCACAATTTATTTAACTTTCAATTGGCCTTAAAACTGTGTCCGAAGGCAATCATCGTTTTAAAATCCTTTCCCATGCCTTAACTCTTTAACTGTCTTTAAATTCTCTTTATGTTTTAAAGCTTGGTGTTAAGATGAAATCCTCGGAGCATTACGCCGTTTCTTGTTCCGGAAATTGGCTTGATAAAACGTTGCACTCGATGTGCAACAGCTCGTCGTCGCCGAGCAAGATTGACAAGTCCGTGATCGTGCCCATCCTTCCAGTTCGGCATCGCAGTTTTCCCTCCGCCAGAGAAAGGCAGGCAGCGAAAGGGCTTCAAAAATATCTTGGAAGTAATGAATATTTATTTATTCACTGTTGTTTATTTATTATTTCAACAGTTTGGCGAACCGTGGCAGCCGACTTCGGATTTGGATTTTTGCGCTGTCCGATGGACGGATGAGCAACGGATGGCTGCAGGCGATTACAGTTTTCGGCTGCTTTTGCATAGTGAAAGAGAGTGGTTCATTCAAATGGACAATATATTTTAGAATGCATTACGCTTCAATGGCGTTAAGATCGTTTTAAAAATATAAAATTTTATCCTTTACTTAATTGAAATAAGTTCCTACATGAAAATCTTTAAATTTCACAATATTTAAACCTGAATTAAATGATTAATTTAATCTTTTTGGTCAAAGAAACATTGTGAGCCTGCTGTTTCAGCTTGAAAAAAACACAACAAGAAGCAAAAGCTAAAAACGTGCCAAAAGCAAAATCGTGACGCTCCAAGATCATAACTCGGTGCACCTTCTTCAATCCGTACTTCACCACAATCAAGGGCCTGCAAATTCATCAGCAAAAAAAATGGGACGTTCTGATCAACTGTCAAGCAGTGGAAGATTTTCGGTTGTTTATCTGACGAAAATTTCACGGCCCAGTACGATGATCCTCCCCAAAATTTAGGGCATTCCATCAGAGCGCACGCGCAAAAAAAAAACTCCGATCCTGGCAAGACGAATTGTTAACAGTCTCCTGTCCTTTTCTACCTTGCTTAAGGAGACGATCATCTTAAGAGCACATTTTTCATGCTTGTTTGAAGCTTGCAAAGAACGCTGTCGAGCCGTAATGCAAACAGTGTTACCTGTTTTGGGTGCACAAAAGGGTGAAAAATCCACATACGTAAAAAGCCGTGCTGACGTGCCCAGCGAATTAGCTGAAGAAGACCGGACCGGACTTTTTTTAGAGCGAGAGAGCAAGAAACAAAACACACACAAAAAACTCCATTAACTACGCAATTTGGTGGGAGGTGAGAAAAATCGTGCGCGATCGCGAACCGCAATTTGCAAACAATTTTCACCAGGTTCTCTCGTTTCCTTGTTGCGTTTCGGTATTGCTGAAATTGAAATTTACCCCAGCGGCACGCAACTCGATCAATCTCCAAGAGAGGGCGTGTACCCGCAAACGGAACCGTGGAACAAAATTGTCCCGCTGACGACGCTTCGTATGATGGACGGGTTTCTTTTATTTTAGCGACGGCCGCTAACCAATTGTAGTGGGGCAGCGCTGTCACATCGCGATTGTACGCTTCTTTAAATTTCTTTTGCGGTTTTTGCGGAATACCTTTCCGGCGGTGCTCGCCGCGTGCTTCCCCTTTGCCATCCAGATCCACAGGGCTGATTAGGGACGTTCGTAAACGAGCAACGAGACCAGGGCTTTTGCGTTGTGTGAGGATAATTGGAAGATGAAGAAAACAAAAGCGAGTTCGGTGCAGGGTGTAATTTTTTTGGCACTTTCTCCGCAGTTGAGCAGCTTTGCCCGAGGCAGGAAGAGCAAAACTGCATTACGTTTTCTTTCAAATTGTTCCGAAATAATCCTGCACTGAAACGAACGAAAGTGCACGGATGATGGATGGAAAGCGGCTTTTGTAGACACAGGACTGGTTTTGCCGCAAGCAGCAAATACATTGATGGGCAATAAAAAGCTACAGATAAAGGTGCGGAACGCTTCACACCTTCGAGTGATGAAAGCTTCAGTTTTAATTCGAGACATCAGAGGAATGAGTTTTGAAGCAATTGATGAAATATTTGAAATTTATCAAATTTATGCTTTTCACGTGTCCAAACACTTTTAAAATTGCCAAAAAATGGTTATGAAGGTGTTTACAATATTGAGAAATTAAGGATACATAAACAAGTAAACATAAAGCCAAGGAATAAAGACTTCAAATTCTGGTATGAATACATTATCACTAAGAATATTGTAAGAAAAGTCTGCTCTTGCCATAATCTGTAGCTTAACCTGTTTTCAGGACTTAATATCCATAATGATATGATAGATTGCTCAATGGAATTGTTACGAGTCTATTTAAAATAGATAACTACAAAAATAAAGTCCCTATACGTAGTCTCAAGCATGACAAACCAAAGTTTATCGGGCCGCCGTAACACCATCTTGATAGTACACTGTACAAGCAATAAAACAAGAAAAAGGTCAAACAAAACCTTAAACCACCGCTTGTAAAACTCAACCCGTTACATTGCCCAACCCCTTTTTACAAACACAGCCCTATCGCACATACGCCACACCGAAAAACGCCGCGTGCGCGTTCCATATTTGCATGTCGCTGTCGTGCTAGCGATATTTCGTCTGAATATTTTACAGCTCCGTACAGCAGCAGAACCGATACATGACATCGATATGCCGCGCGAGGGCGTGCTAATTGCACGACTTGCCAGAATAGAAACCGCACAGCACCCGGACCCGGAGAAGCGTCGGCTTTGCACGTAGAAGGTTTTAGTATGAGAATGGCGCCAGCGTCAATACCGATACGGCGCTACTCCGATCGGGCGGCCAAGTTTGTACGACAAAACCGACCGATCACTGCGCGCAAGCTGCGAAGGACGCGAAACGCGGGATTGGATATATTTCGCGACTACTGCGGAAATAGCTCTATCCATGGGTTCAAGTATTTCGTCGGCAATGGCCGAACGAGAGTGGAGAAGTAAGGTTTTGTTTTTATTATTCAAGTACCCTTCATAACGTTTCGTATCTCTTATTTTGTAAGGGTTTTCTGGATAGCGATGTGCGTCCTTTCGATCTACGGATGTGCTAGCCTCATAGAAACGGTGTACGATAAATGGACACGCTCCCCGGTGGTTGTAACATTCGCTGAAAAACCAACACCAGTCCACGATATTCCTTTCCCGGCCGTTACAATCTGTCCGATTACGAAGGTGAAATCAAAAGTGCTCAACTTTACTACCATCTATCAGCACCTTGTGCACGGTGGAAACGTGACGGATGAAGAGTAAGACTTCACTAAATAGCTTGAAGGTTCTTATTGACAACGGGCTTCAATATTACAGCTACGATCGGTTCCTCGCCATGATACAGGTGTGCGACTTTTCGTTCAATAAATACTTAGTCAAACAGGAATTTGACGACAATCTCGTACACCTGCTGCAGGAGATGGCACCTCCGTTCGAGGAACTGTTCCTAATGTGCATTTGGCGAGGTAAATACGTCAACTGTAGCGAACTGTTCGAGCCAACGCTCACGGAGCGTGGCATTTGCTACACCTTCAATGGACTTGGGGCGGACGATATTCTGAGAAAGGAGGAGTACCATCAAGACTTTGAACATCTTGGAGAGAAGCGATCATCCAAGAACTGGTCAATGGAGCATGGATATCGTCCTAATATAGGGCTGAAAGCTTATCCACGACGCGTAGCTAGCCCGGGTTCTACGGCAGGTTTGTTCGTGGGCCTGAAATCTGAACTGAGCGATATGGACTATCTGTGTGGAGTAAGCCTTTCCTTAACACCAAGGTTAGTGAGAAGTTTTCTAACAATAAGTTCCACCTCTAGAACTCATTTCAGGGATATCAATCGCAACTCCACACCCCTAACCAGTGTCCACAGATCTCAAACCAAAACATTCGCATTCCGATGAACCAAGCACTTACCGTAAGCGTTGATCCGTTGCAAATCACCACCTCGGAGAACGTGATGTCCTACAGTCCGGAGAAAAGGCTGTGCTACTATCCGCACGAACGCTATCTGCGCTTTTTCCGTATCTACACCAAGGGCAACTGTGAGCTGGAGTGTCTGTCAAACTTTACGCTGCATATGTGCGGTTGCGTCCAGTTTTCGATGCCACGAGCGGCCAACGTCCACATCTGTGGGTTGGCAAAACTGCCCTGCTGTGAAGAGGCCGAATTAATCCTCCAGGAGCAAGGACTTGGTTCGGTGGATAACTCAACGAAAATATTGCTGCAATCGTGCAACTGTCTGCCGGCCTGTATCTTTCTGAAGTACAAGACAGAGATCTCGCAGTCGCACTTCGATTGGCGTCGGCTAACTGACACGATTCATCTGTGTGAAAAGGAACTGAATAAGTAGGTGATTAAGGTAAAATTTGAGTGTATTTAGCTAAATCGTGCTTTGTTGTTTCTAGCTCGGAACTATCATCTTTGGCGGTCTACTATAAAGAGGCACAGTTTATCTCGATCAAACGCAACCAACTGTTCGGACTCAATGACTTCATCGCGAACTGTGGCGGTATTCTTGGTTTGTTTATGGGTGTCAGTTTGCTTAGCATCGTTGAGATGCTATACTTCTTTACGATGAAACCACTGATCAACTACTGTATGCGGAGGTCGAGAAACAACTCAAAAATTGCTACCGTGGAACCGTACGTCCCTGGAGGCACATACAACATTACCTTTAATAAGTTTATTCGTGATGCTGCCTGAAATTAATGTTATCTAGAAATTCTTAACGTATTCAGAAGATTTTCCGATTTATTGGCACACGAAATTTCATCACTTGCTTTGATTTCAAAACTAATAGACATCAATACACGGAATAGCATTGACAAGTATAAGTTTATATTAAATCGAGAAAATAGGTTGAAAAAGCTAGTAGTTACAGCACTATATTAATGCAACAAATATGACTATTCTACATACAGCTCTTGGCACCAACTAAGCCGTATAATTGCAAAGCTCATAAAGAATCTAAAAAAATTGCCGTGAAATAACGAAGGACAAAACATTCTTCTTAGATTCAAACAAAAAATGAAGCATGACTAATGCTACACGTGTCCGAAAGTTCTCTGCATTTTCTTATCACAAAATCATATCTCTAAGCATTCCACTAAAACTCAATTTCAATAAACGTTTCCCAATATCCTGCCAGCTGCATCCGTTTGAAGGATCGTTTAGAAAAAAAAAACACTCCAACCCCGTTTACACTGCCTGAAGCACAAAGATTCAGGACGCTTATCTCGGGACTACAAATCAGCCTGCCTAATTCTCATCCTCCACCAACCACCAAAGGTTTTTTTGTGCGGTTCGATGGATGCATTTCGTTGGGAGTGCTTATGAATGCGATTATTCCATTCTTTTTCTGCTCTCTCTTTACAAAAGCCGTCCAGCGGTTAGAATAGAACTGCGAGGCATCATGCCACACGATCTGGAAAAGATTAGAAATACACCGGGGTTCGGGCTGGCGGCAACTTTTAACCTTCTGACCACACAGACACGGACGCGCGCGCGCACACACACCCTGCGAGTATCCTGAAGGGTTTGGAAAGGATCTGTGCTCTGCAAAGGGTTCCAGTGTCGTTATCTCGATGGAACGCATCAAAACCTATCATGCTCTCATCTTGTCCAACCGATCGGGGGAGAATGAAAAAGACTTGAACTCCGCTTCGGAAAGGATGCGGTTTCTTATGACATTTAATTTTTTAATTAAAATTACTGTTTATCTTTTTAAGGGCTTAGGAGAACACAGGAATTATTCTACAGAGCGCTCGTAGGAAGGCTTTGGCTCGCTGGTGTAGATGGAAAGTGATATTCTACCCTCCGGGTTGAGGTAGAGACTTGTGTACAGCTTCTAAAGGTACGTGGCGAGTAGCAGGTGTTCTTTATTGTTTTCCTTCTTGTAAAACCGTCGCTAGCAACTTCCACCGTCATATGGGTAACAGTGGAGCATTCTGCGGTGCATAACTTCATCGTGATCATGAGTATCACTACATGACATTTCAGAAAATGTTAATGGAAGGCTCATAAAACAAACCGCGGAACAATAGTTTCCCGTTGAAGTCGAAGTGAAACCGAAGGAGGGATACATTGTTTACACAGCGCCAGGCAAAAACATACAGTTGGGTTACCCTCAAGTCTATAGAGAAGACCTTCAAAAAAGTAAGACGAACATGTGCACTGGAGGTGCGCGATCGCGCGTCTACAATAAAGATATGTTCAGCGAGATAAGACGGCGTGTAATAATGGAAATAAAGTAAATAGTTTATTTGTACCAGCTCATCATATGGCAGCGGGTGCGCTTACTTAACAGTGACCTTTCTCCGGCGAAACTATCGCTAAGAATTTAATGTACTTTTCTTTTTCCATTCCGTTCCCCGTGCATCCAACGCATCCGATAAGCATCTTGCTGTATCAAAGCATTTGGTAGTTTTAATGGGGCAATGTTTTGATACGCGTTGACCAGAACGCATTAAAAAAGGGAACACTTCTCGGAAACGTGCTAAATCGCGTACAATGTCTGGCGGGGGAGCGCAAAACCAACACCGGAAGCTTTTAATTCAATAAAAGAAATAACCTTTTCCATAGACGGACCGTGGAACGCACAAATAGGATTTCAGCAATAGAATTAATTTCAAAGGATTATAGACTCATCACTGGGACCTGCCTGCTCCACCGCCTTTTTCCACAGCTGGAAAGAAAGGGAGGCTATTAAATCGAGAGACACCTGGAGCTACACCGACTCACCCTTCTCACCCTCCCACTTGTCAGTTGGTGTGACATTTTAACGTCCTTTTAATGGTATTTTCCCTTCTTATACTTCCTTAACTGCAAAATCAAGCCGATAAGACACCGAGTACATGTCGCCGTTAAATATCCCTTCCCTTGCATGCCACACCCCAACCCCATACTGCCTGGAAAGTTTTGTGCACAAAATTCCAAATCCCAAAGTTGCGCCCTCAAGTCCCAACATTCCTTATCGGAAGCGAAGTAGTTAAATTTACGAGCAAAACCCAAACCAACCGCCAGCCTGCAAACTGTGCCTCCGGCCGGGTTAACGCTGCTCTATTAACGCCTAAATAACCGGAACCATCTTAAATTTCCTAAACCACCTTTCCCTCCGCTGCTCTCTCATGTACCAGTCCTTCCTTTCCGTAAAGCTTGAAGATCGTTAACCATTAACGGCGGGGCGGCGGTGACGACGATGGCAATCGGACACGGGCAATCTTTGGCATTATGGGTGGGAGTGTATGTTTCCACCGGCAGTATTGTGCCGCCGAGGATCATAATCGTAATCGTAAATACGCATGAAGTTATTGTTTATCGTGGTTTAAAACAAATAGACGTGTGCCCAAACCGGTATAGGTGTCCGTGCGTGTGTGTGTGTGTGGGCTTACTAAAAGATGTTCTCCAACGAGCTGGCAAGATGTGTTGTGCGCTGTATTAGATGATGTTGTAAACATAGTTAGCCGTCACGGAAGATAACGTTTTAAAAGGTTAGATTTAATGCATTGACAACTGCAATTAAAGTCGTAGTCTATGTCATTTGAGCTTTTGGTTTTTAATGTGCATGTTGAATGCGAAAAGGCCATTACATTAACACAGGTTTGATGATGACTTAAAGGTTTAGTTTTGCATTAAGCTGTGCTTTTGAATCTGCTGCATGTAGGATTCATCGAAGTCATTTGTATACTGTTAACATGTAGTGTAAGTTATTACTACACTGTTTTATTTTTCCTCTAGAATGATTATTCAATTATGTGCAACAATTTGATGTTTCTTATGTAGCGTTTTACTATTATTTGGTGTTACATTTTGTTAATTGAAATTAATTAATTCAGTTTTACATTGAATACAATCAAATTGATTCAATTTTATTTTATTTTTGGTATTTTTGAAGTATAATTTAGTTTTTTGTTGAAATTTTGTGATTCGCATTGTAATTTTATGTTTCAGTGTTTTCATTTTCATCTTATATATTTTTTCAACACAAATTAATCTAAATGTAATCTGAAAATGTCTAAATTTGCAGTACTTTTAATTTTTCGAGCACTGTTAAAAACAACATAAACTTTAATTTCTTGAAACTATCATTTATGTTTTCATAAAGCATTGCCATAAAATTTCGTATGTCAGAGATGTAATGAAACATTTTGCAATATTTCTTTGAGCTTAGCTAATTGTCATTTTGAATTAGGAATGATTAATGTTTATCAAAATTATCGAAATGTTGACTATTGTATCCCTCGTTGTTTACATTTTTCTTCTTTGATAATACAACTCATCAGTGGCTTCGTGCTGGGTAGAAGACCCAACCCAAATAAGCTCACAAAAAATACACAGTACATCTACAAACTTCCTCCCACAACAGTGACTTTCTGCACCAGCCCTCGTCAACCGAGGGCAGCGGGCTTATCGCATTCCGGAGCCGAAGTTGGCGGATGTTTTATGACCTGCTACACTCCACCATTCGCACCGGGCACGTCATTCTTCCTAAGCTCCCAATGCTCAATCGCTTTCTTTCCTCCGGGGCTGGGCATGGAAATGGAACGTGCAAACAGCATTAACCTGCCACACCGGAAAACGGAATTTCGTTCATCGGAAGGAAGTTCTGTAGGCAGATTAGATGGAGCAGCAGCGGAAGAGGCAACGGGTCTGCGGCCGGCGGTCGTCACACGAACCACTCCGAAAAATTTATCGCTTTCTGGTACGATGGGCACGAGCGTAAGCTCCCATTCTTTGCAGAGTTTTGAAACGTTTTAGATGACCACCCGTGAAAATGGCATAACACATTTGTTGGTACGCTGTGCAAACAGCACACTGAGCTGATCAAAATAGAACACAGAGCGCGGGGAGGGCGGTATCTAAGCTCTTCTTTTTTCCATAGCAAGCAAACTCACATGAGACTATTAAAAGCTCAACAAAGAACAAGAGCAAAAAACATGTATTTACCCCTTTGCGCATTGAAACACAGTGTGTTAAAGTGAACGAGCTACGGTGAGTCATTTTGACACCTGTTGATTAAATCTTTACATTTTTCGGTGCACACCAGTCCAAACTGTCTGTACCATGGTGTTTGCATTTTGAAAAAGGCTTCAGCTAAATGGAAAAAACAGCAATAAAATTAGACAAAGAAACAGGCGTCAACTGACCAGTCCGATTCTCTTCACTTTGGACACTCATGCCAGAGAACAAACTCCAGCTTCGTGGAAACACTTTTATTGTTACCATGAATATTCAACATTGTTTTACGGGAGGTTTTATTTTTTTCGGAACGATCAGAACGATCTACTTTCAATATTTCTCATTACAATCATTTCGAGGAAAACGGTGGCTGCGTTGCGTTTGAAAACGGTTCAGGGAAACACTATTTTCATTTTTAATTCACCAGGTGTGGCTTGGATCAATCGATAGAAATCGTGGATAGAAAAGTGTGAGATTGAAATACGTTCGCAGAACCGCTTTCACCAATCGATTTTTGAATATTTACACCGAACGTAAGGGGTGTATTGGCTAAAAAACTATATTTTTACACGAAAACTACTGATCCACGGATTGTTTTTCGTTTTTGTGTAATATTTGGCAAAATATAGCAAAACTCTATTGCAACGATTTTAGCAATTTTAAATGACGTGAATTTTGGATTTCTGTTTGTTACCCACTACCTCACCTTCCTTTGCATAATAAAACGAACGAATCGAGCACATTTTCCTCCTCATTTCACTCACGCAGCCCGACTGATGGTTGAATTTCAACTTTAGCTCAAACTTTTCCCAACAGCTACAACAAAAACACCTTCACCAAAGAAGTAACTACGGCAAATAGGATTCTATCAAACTCTAGGACAATCTCCCTCAAGGTAGAAGTTTTCCGTCCAGGGAGGGGGGGGAAGCATCACCTCGGAAGTAAAAATCGAATCTGCCAAACTCTACTTTCAAACCGAAACAACCGAACAAACCGGCTTGAACGCGATTGGAATATTAAGTTGCAGCAGGTTCGATCTAATGCAAAACCGAGTTCTTTCATCCTACGAAGGAAGGACATGAAGCACAATTTTACTTTTTAGACCTCAAGGAGGAGGTAAAAAAGGACTAAAAGTGGGAAAATCAGTAGCACCGTGTCTGACCGGTGCTGCTATTCCAAGAAAACAGCGAGCAAATCAACCTAGGAAATGCGTGCGGCATTTGTGAGTGCATCAGCAAGCGGGAGCGTCTCTAAACGAATGGCGGCTGGCTACAGTCGATAAGACGCTACAGGGCAATAGAAAAAAAAGAATAGGGAGCGAACGAATTATTCGTACCAGTTGGTGCCGGGGAAGCAGAATGCGTGCCTGTCCTTACCTTTAAAGCGCTTCCTACAGCGCAAGAAACGCATAGTAAAAAGGATGTTCACTGAGGCACAAAATTAGAGAAGTGAAAATCGGGAAGCGAAAGATAGAGAAGAAAAAAANGCTCTATTGAATGTAGATCCGATTCCGAAATGCTTTGTGCGTGGACGTGTTTGTGCGCACGATGCTTTAAGGAGAGTTTGGTCGCGTTTGCGGGGTTTTTACCTTTTTCTATTCTTTCCCTCCATTGCCTAAAATCTTCGAAAACATACAATAAAACAATTTCGGGATTAGAAACAGTGCCTGGAGCCGCGTGCGTCGAAGGAAAAGGGATCGCAGGGCCGCAAGGTAAGCAAGAGCATATGCGCTCCTTTCGAGGATATTGAAAGCTTGTAATCCCATTTTCGGAGCGCTTTGGGTGAGAGCTTAGGATAATCCGTCGTTTTTATTCCACCATTTGTTCTGTTCCCATTTTCTTGTCCTAGTTTTAAGCTCTCCCCCAGCCAACGCACCTTGCCGGTTTTGTGCGGTGTGGAAATGGTAGAATTCTCATTACTTTCTCCAGGGAATCGGTTCGGAAGACCTTTTGATTATGCATCTTTGCTCCCAACCTTAGCAGAAGACGACATCCCGAAAGGTGTCACATGTTTATTTGTATGCTTAACCGATTTGTCACTTTCCCGAGTCTTTCCCTCCCGCCGAGGTGCCGACCACACATTCCCGATGTGCCAAACAAAACAGGGATCAGAAGAAACACCTAGAGCAGCGAAAGGACATGCTCGTGTGACAAGTTCGTCTTTAACGCTGTTCCTCGGGCGCTCTAATCGCTCCCGGTTGTTTGACCATCTGTTTGTCGCATAGGATTGCATTTTATTCACACTTTTTCACACATTTGGCACACACATATACGGACGCGCGTGAGCAGTGTGCAGGATTAGAGTGGCGACCCCGGCCAGCGGCCGCCGCGCCACTGTAAATGAACAGCCCAAAACGATACCGGGGAATGAATGACGGGTTTGCCGTGTTTGATGGATTGTTTGGGAGTTGTTGGGTGTGAAATGGCTTTCGCAGGCAGCGAAAAGGGACGCTGCCGGATGGTGTAAATAGAGATTTAATGGACTAATTTAATGAAGCCAGATGGTGTACGCACTGTAGGTCCAAATTAAATGCACAATCGAATCACTGCGAATATATACTTTTTGCCGGAACCTATCCTCCCCCTGCCTGTAGGTTTTGGGATTAGAATTTGACGCAAAGTCGTATTATCGGCGTGTCTCGGTGTTGTGTTGTTTATAGTCAGGTGAGTGAGAAAAGCGATTGAGGGCCCGTCACAAACGAGGTTAAATTTGATTGGTACATGAAAATGGTTTAAGCGTGGGATCAGTATTGTTTATTCTATTGCTTAAACAAACGATGTAAAGGAGGGTTCTGTTTGATTGTAGCTTCCGTTGGTATATAGCTAGGGCATAATCAGCATCAATACTTTCAAGTTTCTGCTTCTGCAATACTTTCTAAGCAAGTTTCGGCTTTTGAAAATATCCTTGAATTCCAAGGCGTAAAGATGTAAAATCTATATGAAATAATACATAGTGTATTATGTTACAACATTAAATTATGTTTAGAACATTAAAAAAAATCAATAATGATTTTTCAATAAATCAATAATCAATCAATCTACAAACAGAAATATTGACAAATCATTCATTCTTCTTAAATTTTAGTATTCTTGGATCAAATCCAAATAAAAGAGCCAATAACACCCTAAAGTTGGACAAAATTCAAGTGATTTATGGAAATAATTGTTATGTTCGGTTAGAAACAAATTCAATAGCAAATATCTTACAGCATCTTAAGAAAACGGCACTTCTGCAGAAAAAAAAAATCTTTAATTCAATAAAATTTATGATACTGCTCAAAATCGCAAGCAAAGTATTCCATATCACAGGGGCACACAAGCCGCCCATAGCCCAACGGGAGGTAACGATCTCGCTTAAAACAAACACGCAACAAAACAGCTCACCAAAAACAAAACCAAAAACCGGTGCATCCTCACAATCCAACACACACACTGCACCACGGATCAATCCAAATGGATCGAATAACATGTGTTTCTGCTGCGTTCGGGGCAGAATGGGACTGCGAACGATTCGTTAGCCTCGTTTCTGCGTTGCATTCCATGGTGGCAGTAAAATTTGGCACTAAATTATTTCAATTTGTTACCGAATGTTAACGATCTCCCGCTGCCAGCGCAGAGGGAAAGGTTATGGGGAGTTAAATAAACAAAGGAGAAGCAAATAAAAAAACACGCACACATCTGCCCCCAAAGATCCGGTAATGAGTCCTTTGATTTTATTACGAGTCTAAATTGGATTAATTGGTACTCGCGCCCGGAATGTCAGTGTTTTTTTTTTCATCTTTTTGTTCTGTTCTGCAACACAATGCAACATGCTTACGCAGGTGATTAAGAACAGGCAAGTTCCACACACCGCCATCTGCATCGCCTCCACCGACATCGTGTCGGATAAGGAACGGAACACTTATTGGTTTCGGGGGAAATTAAGCGACACAGCATGGAGCATTGCGAGCCGTGCTGGGAAAGCTGGGCGGTAAATCTCGCGCGCGAAACTTGACGCGAGTACTCGAGGCTGTTTGCGGAGGCTTTTAGGCTTTCTCTCCGGGGCCTGTCAGCTTGACGTCCGGGACATCTCGGTACGGGACATCCGCCGTCAATCAGTTGATGCGGCGCGCACCGCAAAAAACAACTCACAGAATGGTAAATAAAACTTCACTTGTATCCGCAGGGGGGGAGAGCGACAGAAAAAAGAATATCTTCTCCATTTCCCATGCGATCCAGGGTCCTGTGTGTGGACCTGAGGGGGAAGTGCACTAGCGAAACAGGCTCAAAGACGACATTCATCCGCTTAGCGCAACAGGATCGCTGAATCGGGTTTGTTGTGCGGATGGTGTTACATTTCAATTTTATAATTTATTCAAATCCATATCGCGCCGTTACATCGCTTCCCCCCTTCCAAAGTCCTTGTTCCGGTGATATCCTACACGGGAAAAGGGAAAGATGCTTCCCTACTTCTATCCCCCGTCGCCGTGGGATAGTGCTAATGTGTTTCTGACAGACGTACACAGACGTTCCTCCACTCTATCTCTTCAAGCGCGAGTGGTCATAATTTATGCACACCCACCAGCGCCTGCAAGCCTACGGACGGCCTCTAGGGCATTGCAAGAGAAAGTAAACATCATTTAGCGGCTTGTCATGACTTCTAAAGATGCCATTTTTTTCTCCGCCATTTTCTCCGTACTAGGGGAAAAACGTTCCGTCGACCCTGGCCCAGTTATTATCGCGAGTGTCGAAAATCGCACCTTTCGGAAAGATCTTGCGCTCCTTCGGGAGCTGCCTATCAATTGGCAGCTTTTCCGGTCGGTCCTTCGTCCTTAACGCGGCCATCAATCATCTTCCGCTCGAACATCGAGCGTTTTGTTTCGTTGTTTTGCTACGGACAGCTTCTGGATCGTCCCTGGCTGGCCCGGGTGAGGGTTTTTACTGGCGTAATAGGTCTGGGTGTTGCTGGACACTTAAGGAAACGCGAGACACCCAACACGCATAAACAAGCAACACTGCTTCCATTATGTAAATAGCACAGTAAATCTTAAATTTGAAGCCGCACTTCCACTTCAAGGTGGCCGTGTTTGGAATTGTCAGATTTGATCGTTCTTTGCAGATGCATTCCACCACTCTCCTGTGTTCCCTGGAGATGCAGCCGGAACACGCTCTGCATGATATCCCCGGCAGTGAAACAAGAATCCCAACACTGCGCTTTCACAACAAAACAGCGTTCAGATGTTGCTGGAAAGTGGCCCTGCTGTGGAGTTTTCTACCAAAGCCCTTTAACTTCTGGGTGGTGACGGTTACCTATCATATTACCAACCAACCGACGAACCATATGGGAATTGGAACATGCCGGGCGTGTGTTTGGTGACATCTCAATGGGTCAGAATTAGTTTAACCGTTTAACCGTCAGAATTTTTTAACCTCAATTGAGGCGAATGTTTACAAACATTAAGGGTTTTTTGGGTAATTGTATCCAGTGTGTCGGAATGTGTCTGGGTGTTCTGCCAGCAAGGAAGTTTGATAAATTGCATCTTGTGTGTTGGAGTGCTTTTCATTTACGGTGTTTCATGTTACTTTGTACAGGATTTCAATAAGATACCGAAGGTTGTATTAAATTTGGGGAGAACGTAAAACCGAGGCACGCGTGCATCGCGTGACAAGCAAAGACAGGGAGTTGAGACACCCGATTTATTTCTTAACGAGAAGATATTAGGTGATAACTGAAGCATATTTGCCCCATTGAATTCATGACATCACATTTCGAGTAAGACGAGAAAAAGGATGCATCAGAAGATAGTAAATATGAACAAAAAAGGATGCTGCTAGAGCAGATTCTTGGAAATGAAAAGTCGTATGAATGTTTTCACTAACGACAAAAACAAGTAGTAATGCATCTTATACCTACTCATGTTGCAAATTGAGAGTTTATTGTGTTTCGATCTAATTAATTCACTTTATTCCGAACAACATTGCATTAGTCTCGTTAGCAATGTCTCGTTAGCACATTCAATTCATTAAAAAGATTTTATTTTAAGAAATTTATGTGAAGAAGAACATGAAGATTAGACATGCAGTTATACGGATTGGTATTCATCGACGTGAATCTTGCAAGCATTGTTAAAATATTTCTCAATTGGTTTTTTGTTGATTGATTCTAGATGACAAAAAATGATTTAAATTTTAACAGCTTTACGTCTCCAACAATGGTTTTAGCTCTTCTTCAACGGTTAATAGATTTCAATATATTTTAGCACAGTTTGATGTGTAGTACGGCATACTTATAAGCTATTATATATTCAAGCATATTCATATTCAAAATTCACTCTCTGAAATCATTTCAGCAACTTAAAATTGATAATTTATAGGATGCCGAATTGATGTACTGCTCTTCATCAAACCTTCTTTCCGTAGAATGCAACAGTTCTTCTTTTAACAGAGCAATTTGTTCTAATGATATCCCCGCATTAAACGCTTTGCTGAAGTTTATAAAAAAACCGCGCCCCAAATTACAGCAACCGACTTGTACGTAATAATTTGAAAATTTATTAGTTCTTCAT